>CAAKHF010010274.1:31717-42689 GCA_901007745.1 Hippocampus kuda | reverse complement strand
CACAACAATCACGAGTGCAGGATCAAAATGATATGATGTGACTAAATAAATGACACAAATATTAGAAACGGCTTTTGGTGCACTATTATGCATTGAGGCATGAGCGACTTAATTAGTTTTTTTTTTTTTTTTACAAGCCAGCTAATGCTCAGTCTGTATTATATTAGTGGACTAAAAAAAAATAAAAACAATACAGCAAGGCGGCATCGCGCATTTGCGGCTAACATCTGCCTCACAGTTCTGAGGTTCACGGTTCAAGTCTCGGCCTTCCTGTGTGGAGTTTGCATGTTCCTTCGCTGTATTAGGTTTATTCGAGACTCTAAACTTGGCCCTCGTGTGTTGATCTGAGGGTGATAAACAGATGACAGTAGACTAGAGCAGGCTAAAACATGTATCGAATATAAAGCTCCAAAAGAGCATGTCGTATTGACGGAATCATATCTTTGCCGTTGTTTTTATCGGCGCCAGTAGGTAATCGTCTCTCTACCATGCTATTTTTGGTACAGTTGTTTTTTAAAAAAAATTTTGTGAAGCCCTCCTTATCTATGGCATCTAATCAGAACCCAGGTGAAAAAAAAAAAAGCAAGTGCTAAAATCGCGGCTCATGAACGCAACCGTTATCTTCCCCCCCCAAGCAACAACAAGGTACCTTTGGATAAGCTTTGAAACTTTCCAGTTTCCTTTATTTTTTGGGTGGGGGGGGTGCGGTCTCCGAAAAATAGTCAAAATCAATTTTGTATGGTGTGGGGCGTGGTGTGCCGGTGACACAAAAAGAAGTACTTCTCATGGGCGACCCCCCCCCCCTTTCCACCTGATTAGCCCATTCAGACGAGGTTCCATATGTTCCATAATATGCTCGACAAACAAACGTTTCTCATTGGATTGTACAGGTGCAGCCATTATGTACTGGACGCCGTTCACATCTAATAATAGGCTCATTTTAGTGCCTGAGCTCTTTTTACCCCCACCGAACCCCCATCGGTTTTCTTTTTGTCGGCGGATCAATTAGGAGCGAAAGCCATTCGGGGCTCAGAGGGGAAGCCACTTTGCGATTCAGGTCATGTTCCCGCCTAAATGTCATCGGCCCGAGTGTAGCAGGTTAATTAAAGGCAGCGTTCGCCACGGTGGCCTGTTTCACCCAGATAGTCGCAACGGAAAAGCGATTGACCTGTCTTGAAATCTGATCGCACATTCATTCACATTAATTCCCAAACAGACCGCCCGCATGTTTTTTGCTACTCTCTCACTCGCTGGAGCTGCGCTTGCAATCATTTTGGGATTCTCGCCGATTCTCAAAAGTGTGCTACGCGTACCACGAAGCGGTCTGCAAACGTTCTCGCGAAAGATGATTAAGGCTCACATTAGCGTGTGCTCATTTGAATCTGGTTGAAAGTTTTAGTCACGGCAAATACGGTGACGGCACAAAAAAAACAAAACGAGGTTACCGTAACGACGTGTCCCGGCGCACTCTCGGTAATAATCGGCGCTCATTCGTCCCAACGGCGTGTAAATACTCCAGTGTGGCTGGGTCGTCCTGTCAGCGGGACTCTAGCGGCGGCAGTGGCCCCCGATAATCTTTCACTAATTTTTATTAAGTGGGAAAGGAAAAGGGCAAGTTGTGGCAGCAAAGCACGCGCGACATAAATCAACCACCAGGGGGGCCGCGCTTTATTATTCACCCGACGCTACGTGCGCCGCTTTGCTCGTTAAGGCAAACGGATGCGGCGCCATATTAAATGTGTCATCATTAGCAAACGGTGAAAGTAATACCATCGTTCCTGGGAGATTTCCTTTTGCCCGGTTTGAATTTTTGAAGTGCACAAAGCGGAAGCCCCAAGGCAAAGTTTCTCTTGTTGTGCTCGCCGTCTCACCAAAGAAACTCCCAGATAAGACAAATGGTCGAAATGACCTTTGAAAACATCGCCATCTCTCAGCCGGCCCGAGAGAGGCGAGAGACGGAGCGATTTCGACGGAACGCCGGGTAAAAGTGGGGTCCCAAACTGTGCCGGATTTGTCTTGCTTTCTGCTCCATTTACACGAGCGAAGTGCATTTGTCTCCGTCTTGGACTTGGAGTGAGGAACGAGGAATCAGGGAGTTGGGGCTTTGAAAAGCTCTCCGAGTAACTCGTGGCAAATTTCGAGTGCAGTACGAGGGACAGCCAAATAAAATAAATATCATGAACGGATTAGTTCATGTAAATGATCTCGCAACCTCGCGTTTGCATTTCCCATGTTTTTTTGTTCGACAAGTGGCTTCCCAAATGTTTTCGTAACATGTCGCTCTCATACCCGTCTAATTTCCAAAACCATCGGAAAGGGAGGAAGAAACAAACCAACATTGATTGACAGGTTTGAATTGTAGTTTCCTCCAGATGAAAGTGACGAAAGAAGGCAACAAAAAAAAAAAAAAATTCAAATAGCAAACAAAGCTCGCAACAGGGTGTCCCCCTTTTAAGATTCAAATGCACGGCGACTTGCAAATTAAATGCGTTGGCGCACTCGTGTGTTCGAGGGAGTTCACCGAGGGGATGAAGTCCAGTCTGCGGCGTCACTCGTGTCCCAATTAGCCATGCAGGGCTTTGAAAGTGTTTAACCTTAGCAGAGCTTAATCATGTCATTAACAAGACGGGGAGGGGGGGGGTTGGGGGGGACTGCCTGTCTGTTGCCACCTTCCCGCCGAACGTCTAGACTTTATTTGTGTGGCCAAAGCATCATTTGTGACCTCTAATTCAAGGAGAGTTTTGGCTACCTAAGGCATGTGTGTTTTATTTAGCCGCTCTCAATTAAAGTCTGATTATTCGCCGCATGCGTCACAGGCCGCCTGTGCGTGCTCTCCACTGATGACTTTTCGGCGACGCGTCCACGCTCGACTTCTCCCGGCCCGCCCGTCAGCGCGCGGCAACTTGCCGTAATTGCTCATCAAATTAGCCGCCCCCCCCCGCTTTTTTTTATATTTATTTCAAGGCGCACGAGACTGAAATGGACGTACGGAATCGGACGGCGATGGCGAAAATATAACCCGCCGCGATGTTGGTGCGCATCATCGGTGCGTCTGTTAGCTAAACACGCTTGAAATCCTATTTTTGTGGTAATCAACAGAAGCACCGCGGAAGATGAAGATAAGCCGCCGGCATTATTTTCCCTTCAGACGTGAAGAGTGACGGGCCCATTATTGCGCTGCATGCGATTTACGCGATGATCATTTTTGATGGCCCGGACGTCCGTCGTCGCCTGTAATGTTTTCTATGGTAATGATGCTTCCACTCTGCCTTTGGACCGCAAAGCTGCCTCGCGACTCCCATCTTTTTTCTGCGGTGAAGTGATTGTTGACGGCTCCATTAAGAAGTGCAACAATATTTCCTCCTTGGTTACATTCGCTCGTCAGCCAAGCGTATTTCTATCTTTGGCTTTGGGCTAAAAAGGGACGGATTGAACGTACTGGCTTAGATGCGTTGGTGGGCGATATGAAATGACCTTGAAACAGCGTCCGGCACGTGAAACGGCAATTCGATAGACGTGGCACCAAGGGATCAACCGGCGAAATGAAAAGCCGCCCTCCGCATTCATTTGTGCCGTCTAATGGCAAACTGCCTTGTTGTGCCTTGTAAGTAACGCCATCTTGATGGATCAGCTTGCATTAATGATGACCTTTCGAAAGGGTGCCTTGCTACTAACTAAAAAGCTTGTGCCTACTCTGTGTGTTTTTTTTTTTTTTAAGTCACAATTGTATGAACCAGGGATGGGCAACTTAAATGTTGGGGGAGAGAGACAATTTTTCATCAGTGCTATTTTGTGGGCCACATACGACCACGCACTTCCTAACTAGATGTGCGGAAAAAAATAATTACGTGGAGAAAAAAAAAAACCCTGCATAGGTGCAAAATACATGCTTAATTTAATAACCACATACTGTAATTTATTTATGTCCCCCCAGTGCAAAGGACTCGCTTGCAGGGAAATTGCCATTCAAGGACGGCACAAAACTGCTCAACAGCAAACCAACATTAAGTGCCAGAACTTGTTTTGTGTGCTATTTATTTATTATTTACGACTGTTGAGGTACTGTTTGTCCTCCATATCATAATAAATCCACTCAAAAAATTTGATTAGCTACTCACGCAACTTAGCCATAGTAGCATATAATGATGGGACACCAAAAAAAGCCCCACAAAAAACATGGCTGGCCCAGACATAAACAGAAATGGCATACCCCCCCTCCCCCACTGCAATTCATATTCCTGCATGGTTTATTTCCCGCATATCTGCAGTGTAAATTGCTTGCTGCAACTCTGCGAAACTCTACAGACATCCCATCATAGCTTTCCATGTCTCTGAAGTCGATCAACAAAATCATTTGTACTCTTCTACATTATTCAACCAATCGGGGAAGTCTTCCTGCGCTTTGTGTGCTTTTCCCTTCACTAACAAGACTCCCCCCCCGCCAGTCGTAAACGTTTCTCTCTTTCATACTTGGCTGACAGCTGCCTTTAACAATAGATGGGATGGATGTGACCCCCCCGGGGGGTTTGTATCTTTTGACACATGTTTTTCACCGTGGGACTTGTTGCGGTAATTGCTTGCGAGGGGGTCCCTAATCCGTTTTTACACTTCGCATTGCACATCCAAAGCGGGAAACATGATTTATATTTGACGCATGTCCTCTTGTCATCTTCGGTCTTTGTGATGATGCTGTTTATTTGGGCTAGGGTGGACTCTTGGGGAGGGAGAATGAGAATGTATATATATATTTTTTGCTTCCCATGTTTAGTCAACACACGTACATTTTTTGTTTTGAAGATTCAAGTCCCGCAATTCAAATGAACATTAATAATTCCGATCCGTTTCTCACGTGCCACGTTGTAATACCACTCATGAATTCACGCGCTGTCTTATTGCGGCTATAAACACTTCATAAACACTTGAATTTCAATACCCGTTATTTTCCCTCAGCCTTGACTCGTCACAGGAAGCTGAATGCAGAGTGAAAACAATTTCTTGCCACTGCAATATTCCTGAGAATGTTTTTTTGAGTTCGTTTTTTTTTTTTTCGGAGGCAACAACCACTGAAACAGACGACGAACGCCACTTAAAGAAACATCAGTTACACTCTTGAATGTAAAACGCGTTCTTGCCATCTCCCAGAATCTGTTCTTCAATCGGTCGCTGGTGCTAAAATTAGAATCGAGGTTTTTCTTTTTTCTTTTTTCTTTTTTTTTCCCTGTTATCAGAGCTGTGAAGAATTTGCTCCCAAACTTGTGCAGAATATGTGCAGATCTTCAGAAGTCGCTGTCGTGTTGTTGCACAACACAAGACCGTCCTGACTGCCTGCGAATACTAATCCGTGTTCCGTTGTTTGATGCGTTCGTGGAGGACACAGAAAACACATTTTGGGAGCAAAGCTTTTGTCTCTTGCGTGGCTGACAGCCACGCGCACGAATGCTCCTTCGGCCTTTCTCATCAGCTGATTAATTATCTCGTAATTATTAGCTGAGGCGCCACCATGTGAAATACCGCCGATAACCTGCAGGTGGTACGTGAGGTTGAAAGATGCATTGATTGTTCGAGGCGGGAAAATAAATGCGGACTTGAATGACCAAATTCGTGTCCTGCCTATTCAACGGAACTTTTTGAATTTCTGATACGAAACGCCCCCCCCCCCTCCCCCAATATCTGATTCATTGCGACTTCAGCCGCCTGACAATCGAATTTCGATTTTGGTTTGTCGGCTCCCTCTGCAAAGTTAGATTAATAAATGAGAATTCGTCGGAAGACATATCTGCGATTAAAGTGGGGATGCGGGGTAAAGGGGGGGGGGTGTCGGGGGAATCGAAAAACAAAAGCATCTCCCTGACAATGCATGTTTTACAGCTCACCGACAGCCGCTCGAATTAAGTGATGCAAACGCGCCAAATTGAATCAATTTGCCGCCTCTAAATGGATGTGATGCGCGGCGCCTGAATGCTCGAATGAATCCAAAAGAATTTCTGCGTTTAATAATCTTGTTTTTGTTTGTGCCTTCCTTGTCCTCGCTCACTTGATGAAGCTTCCAGAAGATGGGGCGTGAAGAGGATATCAGATAACAAGGCGGCGGCGCCAGCGGGCGCATGCTCCGGGAACGAAGCGACTGGGCCGTGGTGGAGCACGACGAGGGCCGGGGCGGAGGTGAGTGGAGCATATCAAACGGATAAGAAGCCATGTGGAAAATGTGTGATGCAAAACCATGCGTGGAATTATCAAAAAGGAAAAAAAAAAAAAAAAAAAACGCCCTCTATATAGAAGCAACGGCCCTTATTGATAGACACGCCAAAATGCTTGCAAGTGATTCATAGCGACAAGTCTGCAGAGGTGGCAAAACTAGTTACTTGGAGTAAAAATAGAAATTGCAAATTAAAATCTTATTGATATAATTATCAACTAAAATAGCTAAGAATTAAAAAAAAAAACCTTTACCTCTCTTTTTTTCTACGCTAGCGTCATCCGCGGAGGTTGAAAAAAGTAATAAAACCCATTTTACAAAAGTGTAGAATGTTCTGTCTTGTATGTCAAATCATCTTTCTCCATTGACATGAATGGAAATGCCATGAATCCGTTCTGACGTGTTTTTTATGGAGTAAGTACTCTACATTTTTGTACTTTTCTAAAGATGCACCATAGTTACCAAGTATTTAAACAGATGACGGCACCCTGGCCAGATGTTGCATCTGCAGATTTCATGAATAGAATTTCTTGATTTACAGTACAGTATATACCAATATGTTAACACCTCAGTTGGATGGCAAAACTGTGTTTGTGGTGAATATATGCCTGTTCGTATTGTTCTATGCTCTGTCTGCAAGTTATTCTACCGCTTGTCTTCATAATTTGTTATTCAGAATTTTATAAGTACATTGATACAATTGTAGTTGGCTTGTCTGTGTGCATTCCATCGTGTTTTACCGTTCAGCTAGTGGACTTTTGTGAGTTAGCGTTTATGTGGTTTGGTTGAGTACGCAAGGTTATTCTCCAGTCAAAATTTGCCCGTAAAATAAATACTCAAGTACAGTCCAACACCTGAATTTGTACGGTTGCGGAATATGTGTTCTTTGTTATTTGCCACCGCTGTCATCTCTCTTGACATATTGATCTGAAGTTGTGCGGACCGCCTGCAACATATAATGATCAACATGGAATACAAAGCTTCCAACGGCGCCGACGCATTGACAGATCCGTGATTAAATCAAGAGCGGTGGCCTACGTTGTTGACGACAGTGATGATAACGCTGCGGGCTTTTTATCAACGTCGCCGCCAATCTCCCTGTCGCGGCCGCGCACTTTCCCGAGTCGGCGTCCCCGTCTGCCGACGGGCCCAATCAATCCGAACCGAAACCAAAGCGTTTATCATCAATATCGAGCCAGCCGACTTGCGAATAATTATTTTCAAGGGTTATGCTTTGGCTGTCAGTCACGAGCGCGGCACGTCGGCTGTAATGCATCTGCATTAAGGCGGCCGCCGGCGCGCTGTCACGTACGCCGCGCCGTAAGCCGTTAAATACATAAATCGGGTTTAAATGAACACACACCCCACTTGTCTTGCTCGCTTTGCCGAGTAATTCATCTCCCAACTCTGTGATTCTGTTATGCAGTCAAATTGACAAGTAATCCATTGCTGGTGTCCTTGTTGTCAACATTGAGGTCATTGCACAGTCTCGGATCGAGCGAATGCACATAAAGCATAGAAGCACTTTGTAAGCGTAGCTGATGGTATGTCCGTCATATACTTTGGAACATTTGGGTTTAAAAGAGGAGTACAGTGAACCCCTGAGGAACGCTTTACTGTCTTTTACAATTCTATTGTCTATTAACAAAAGGGCCCTGTAGTCACTCCTAATCCCAGCACCTTCCCTGGATGATAATCCTCCTCTTTATTTTTCTGCCGAATCACTCTGAATCCTTTGTTGTACATGTTTCAAACCTGTTCACCACCTGTCAGGGCACATTGAAAGCATTACGAATATAATAGTTCTTTTTTTTTTTTTTTCTTTTCCTTATACGAGTGCACTCAGGCTTTAAATAGATTACAGCTCATTATCCCCAATTACATTTCAGAATAAGCTTGGAAATGGAGAGTAAACCGCCGGCCCGCTCGAACGTCTTTCATGGAACTTTTATAAACGTGCTTACTGGCGCTACGAATGGGATTATTTGTCTTAATTAATACACAGGGGGGGGAGGCGCTGATATATCAAGGTCAAGATGAAAATGTAAACGCACAAATATATTTCTTTCAAACCGCGCTGAGTTTCATCAAATATTCAACGAATTGAGACAGAGGGAAATTCACCTTCTAAATTACAGAAGGGGGAAACGCGCCCCACCTTGGTCCTATCGCTTCGTCCTTTTTTGTTCAATCTCGTGTTTGTGTGTCGTTTATTCAACACCTTGTAAAACATTGCGCAATTTCTTATCGTCGCGCCATAAAGCATCAGTACGGAGAAATATTTAAAAAAATAAAATAAAATACAGCCCAGTTCTCCCGGTGTCTGAGTGCTTGCGGGCCACCTCGATGGTGCCGAACATGCGCAGTGACATCTTGTCTTGTCCATCGCCGCCGCGGCGGTTGATGAGTTACCTCTCCGCGCACGCTTGACATATACGAGCTCTGTTTTTATACCCTGTCAATAAAAGTGATTTACCGGGGAATCAATATGACGCTCGCCCGTGCGCTGACAGTTGGCTGTCCTAAATTTATACCGGCCAACGTACAGTGCGTTTTTTCTTTTCTTTTTTAGCTTTAACATTTACACAAGGCACTCATTGACTACACCAACAGCCATTTGCTGAAGGCGAGATTCTGGATGACATTTGCATTCAAGAACCCCCCCCAAAATAGCCATGCATGCTTGCAGGGGTGAATCTCATAAATGTTACACCGTAACCAAATGTCGTTATTTCAAATGCCTGTACATTATCTCCAAACATGTCTTTTCCCTAATAAGGGGGGGGGGGTATCCAAAAATTTCACATTTCTCCGACGTTATAGTTTCAGGGGGAATTTCCCCTCTTCTTTTATTCAAATTCTGCCTCACTGAGAGGGTTAAAAATAAAAAAAAAAGGTGCAAAAACCACATCTGTCCGAGCACTATTATCCATCTGTCGCCCTTGTTTCCACACTGCCTTCCTCAATGGATTCCTCCTCTTCGCCGACAACATGCAATAAAGCATCATCTTCCATGCCAATGAGCCATGTAGGCAGACGGCCGGCTCAAAATGGCGGCACTTTATCTGTTGCTAGCGTCGAGGTCGGACAGGCAATGAGTGGGTGGGACCTTCCTAAGGATGTCGTTTGGGAGACTCTTGACCTCCGTGGCCAGCATTTGTTGACGCGGAGATGCTAGCTAGTGCAACCACTAAATGTACACATGAGAAATTCCTGCAGGGAGACTGTGATTTTTTTATTATTTTTTTTAAATCTAACTTTGCATTCCCCCAAAAGCAAGTTAAGAGTATTTTTGTCTGCCTATTTATCAGCGGAATTAAATCTAATGTCTTTGCTTGACAAGCAGGTTGGTCTCCGTTGGCCTGCCGCCCACGCGCGGCGGCATCTTGCGGGACTCAAGTGACATTTACTGGTAAATTTGCATGCCGCAGCTCATTAGCTAATTAGCAATCTACATAGCCCTCAGTAAAGCGCAGTTAACTTTGTCCTCAGGTGAAGGATTCTCCGGCGGCTTGTTTAACAAGCCGGCGAACGAGATCAAACCAGTCTTAAAGTCAAATTTGACTTTCGCCGAGCGCTAATAGGTAACGGAAGTCAACGACGGGTCTTGCAATAATTTATACCTATGTCTGTCTACCGATATGTGTGTGTCCTGCGCAAAATACGGAAACGCCATCAACGTCACGCGTCTTTGCGAATGTGTCATAATCCAGATGAATTCTGACTTGACGTGAAGGTATGTGAGTTTGAAAGGATGTGTTTATTGAAACCATGAATGACGTCTGAGATCTTTTTTTTTTTTTCGGGGATTTTCCTCATTGACTTTTAATGTTGCCAATGTTGCCTCTGCTTCGCTTTGGGTTTGTGCTATCGCTCGAGCCCAGCAAGAGACACACTTGTGGTTTAGATCGCTTGGGAGATTGATAGCGAGCTCGATACAAAATGCGTGCTGACCTTCGACGGGCCGCGCAGCAGTGCTGATTTCGAGTTAAACGCGCAAGTAGTGGCCAGCGATGAGGAGAGTAGCGGCTGCCAAATGGCTCCGCGGGCCAAACGAAGTGGAGTCCTTGACATCTGGGGTGCCCGAGGCAAGGCTGTAAACAGCTCACTGAACCCCTCACTTTTATAAAAAAAAAAAAAAAATTCTGCTTATTTTTGTCTGCGAAAGCGCTCCTTACTTTCCACCACTGCTTACATTTCTTGTGTCACAACTCCACAGGCAGAGCGCACGCGATTTAAAGTTGCTGTGAACCGAAAGCTCCTATAGCTGGATGCTGCAAAATGCGACTTGCGCGACAAAAACTTTTTTGCACAAATTCATATCGGTATGTCGACTGCTCGGGTAGGAGTGATGCGCTGCATGGAAATGAACGTTTATTCAGGCTTTAAAGGGGCTTGCAGTCTTAATGCATTTTTTATTTTGATAACAGTGGCAAGGATAAATATTTTGAGTTGGTGATGGGGGCTGGGGGGGGGAACAGATGTCTGTTTAAATGTCATGTTTCTCGCCGAGGCTGCGCTGACATTTCCATCGCAGACTTCCACCCTCTCTGATTTGTTTCGCCGTGACTCATTTAGCGGAATCCGGTTGAGTCGGAGCCACAGTTGTGAATAAATACGATCTAATTGATAGCTGACCTCTCACATTAAGAAGCAAATGTGAGCAAAACACAGGCGGAGATGCAACTTAACCGTTTGTTTACGCATCTGCATCCCCCCCCCCCCCCCCCCCCCCCCCCCCCCCCCCCCCCGGCGCCCCCCCCTTTCCCCCCCCCC
>CAAKHF010010272.1:0-20404 GCA_901007745.1 Hippocampus kuda | reverse complement strand
CCCCAATAACGTTCTTCCTTTGATATCTTGAGATCCACATCAAATTAACTGCTGGGAGACAGCATATATTTATTTATTACTTCTTTCCAAAATTTGAGATGCGAGCTCTGCTTGGTAGAAGGGAACTCAGTTGGGTAGCTTGTGAGCAATTCTTTAAAAAAATGAAGCTTCAAAGTGTTTACTACAACGCCCAGTCGAAGTTGACTCTTAAACCAAATGTAAAACCAAATGTAAAAATATTTAGGCTTTGTGTGTTTTAAACAACCACATTGCTTAGAGTTGAAGCTCAATGCTAACACATAATTGGGAAATGAAATTCACAAGTGGGTCAACAAATAGCATCTTTGTGGAGGTGGACAACAACACTGTCAGCCAACAATGGATATTTAAACATAACAGTCCAACAACAATATAACAAGACTCACGGGCACACATTCGTTGTCACCTGTGAAGAACCATTTCATTGCTGAGGAGTGACACAGTGTTTAGCAAATGTGGAATAAATAAAGTATACCGTACATTGCATTGGTATGTCAATAATATACTGGCCGCATGTAGCCAAGGCATACACACAGCAAGCAGTGTAGCATAATGGCTGACGAATTGATTGTATGTTTTATAAATTACATTATAGTTTTTCCTCATTAAAATACATATTACAAATGTTTTTTTGGGCAAGGGAGGAATAAATTATTGGCATCTCTATTCATAACACTGGGGAAAGATGATTATAATTTGGGTGTGGCCACGGAACAAATTCAAGTTGTATCTCAAGGTGGCATTGTATACTGTAGTGTCAGCTTTCTTCTACTTTACACCGACATCTGCCGTTACAATAAGTGTTCGATTGTCTTGGAATTGTGAATCATGAGACCAGTGTGGGCAACTCGTATCCTCTTCACACCTTTGTACTCAGAAAAAGAAACACAAGAAGGCTTCATCATTCGAATTTGACTTTACTGCTATTTTCTGCTATGCAATCATTGATGGCATCAGACATGCATAAAATATAAAAGCCATGCGATTGCACTGTAAACAATAAGAAAGCATTGGGAAAAGCAGATGCAGCATTATGGCACTGTTCCTTCACAACATTTGGCAAGTCGCAACTGAATGTTCAATCGTCGCATATGCCCATTTGATCATCAAGGGCCTTGGGCGGAAAAAAATTAAAAAGGCATACTGGTAAACGTAACATATATGCTTGCGCTCACTCTCGCTCTATGTATGGCCCGGTACCAAATGGCCCACGGGCCAGTGGTTGGGGAGCCCTGCACTACACAAAATCCTTTTGAAGACAGTCCACATGAATATAGCTTTGGTTTGTAGAACTGTGTGCTGCGATTGCTTTAAGGCAATATAAGAGCAGTTTACATTTGACACCAACGTGTTTCCAACAACTTCATTCATTGCTTGGAAATACTTTGGTCATTTTTAAATTAAACTGTTTTGCTCGTATTTTATGATGAAACAATATTCTAGGGGAGCTGATGGGACAACGCTTGAATGAATCCTTTTCACTACTTTTTTTTCTTTTTTTTAAACAGCTACATTGTGGGGGTATGAGACTTGAGACAGACTTGAGAACTGTTCATGCTATGACTTGGAAAAACATCCAGGGGAAAAAAAACTGCAATTAGATAAGACAAATCCTGAAAGCATTTTTTGACACACTCACGTCCACACGCCGCCTGCAGCTGGTGATGGACCAAATACGCTGAGTGCCAACTACACAACACTGACCATCTGACTCCAAATAGTGCTCGTGACACCCAAATCAGCTGGGATAGGGTCCAGCTCACCTGTAACCCTAGCGAAGATACACAAACTGGATGGTTAGTAGAAAACAATCTGTCATATTAGCAACTTGCCTGACTAATCGGCGTCTCGCCGCAAGGGAGAATGCCCAGTGTTCATCAGTAACACGAATAAAGTTGCGAGCGCAGACCCCTAAAGGCATCTTCGTGCTCGCAGCCAGCATCGCCACCTTGGAAAGGCGCTGACTCAGGCGGCACAGCGCCCTCCAGTGGATCGGGCTGGCAAAACTCCACTATGAAGTCCTCCTCAGAGTCCAGCAGCAGTCTCGACCACGCACGCATGTCCAGATGTGCGGCCGTGCCGCCGTATTCCTCGGGCAGGACCGAGCACGGAATGTTCCGGTGGAGGGAGCGCAGGTCTGAGCTGTGGAGCAAGTACTGTACAAATAAACAGAGAACACCACTTCGTCATCACAAACAATTGGAGCGGCGCAAACGCACTTTGAAAATTACATCGTAGAAAAATACTCCTCCTCCCATTCCGTATGGAAATGGGACATTTTTCTCTCTTTACTTGGTCCAGCACCCTTCACACATTTTTATACCTAAAGTTTAGTTTCTAAGTCAAATGATAGCTCCGTAGCTTGCTGTCTGTGTACATTTGTGTCATGCTATCTACCCAGGCAACCTCTGTTCAATCGACATTGACATATAGGGCACCCCTGGTATACATGTTATATGCTATTTTTTTGCTAAAAATATGTGTTCAATTACATCTACCTTGTGTCTTTAGATGCTTCAATGTGTTTAAGTATTTCAAGGATTAACTAATCACCTCTCAATATGGGTCAGTGAAGAACAAGATGGATGTACAGTGTATTGAAATAACATATAGAAGTTCATTGTGACTTTTACCATCTCGTGGAAGAACATTTCATTGCTTTGGCTGTCATATCACAGAGACAGCGAGACCAACAAAAATATACTATTTGTTGCAAACAAATGATTTTCGGACCAATTAGGTAACCTTTAATAATTTGCTGTGGCACACCTGATGAGTTCACAAAGCACAGTGGTAATGAATGTGACGTGTTTTTTGTTGTTTTTGTTTTTTAAGAAACTACAGCTTGTACTTTCTCCAAATCGTCCTTTGTTCCAACCTATAACGTCTGGTAGGAGTGAGGTTTGAAAGAGACTAGCTACCCTCTCTGCCATCTTCTCCTTCAGGAATGGCTTGATAACAGCAAAGATGCCTTTGAAAATCCGAGGCTCGTTAATAATGTTGACAGCCTTGATTCGGATTGGGAAGCCGTCCTGTCAATGACAAAAGAAACACTTTTCAGAGCAAACATAGCCGATCCAGATTTCTGTGCAAATATAAGTAGCCAACTGCTGTTAGAACAAAAAGGTGAATTATGACTTGATGAGCACTGAACAAAAAGGAAAAAGCAGCGCTTTCGTTTTTCTACTACCATTTTCCATGAGCTCACCTCAAAAGTCAAAGACATTACCCCATGTTCACAAAATCTCTATTTCTCTCAGACATTGTTCACAAATCTGTCCAAATCTATGTCAGTCAGCACTTCTCCTGTGCCGAGATAATCCATTTACCTCACATGTGGGGCATATCAGTGATTCTGAATGGACAGTATGATTGCACAGGTTGTCATTTTTGAGATCCGCTCATGAAAAACAAAAGTCTTACGTTAACATTTTCAACCATGATGTATTAAAAAGAAAAAAATTTACCTGAAGAATGCTCACGACCTTTTTGGCGAGAAAAGGACCCGGATTGGAAGCCTGAGACATACCAACGCCAGTATAATCGGCCAAGATAACGATACCATTGACTTGCGTCTCCTCTGGCTGGATCAGCTTCTCCAGCGTCAGATACATGGCCCTCACATTGTCAACAAACGGGTAATCGTTTGCTTTCCATTTTCCTATACGACGAGACGCAACACAAATAGTATAAACTCTCTATTAAATGTATTTTATTTGTTAATATTTGTTAATATCTGAAGAACATTTGAGTATATGAAGTGACATGATTTTTAATGGGAAATATTGTAATAGTTTTCATCCATTTTGGAACAGGTTAATCAGGAAAACCGAGGTTCCACTCCAGTCACAACAAATCTATCTATTCTTGAAATATTATAGGTCAATTGTACAGATACACTTAAAATGTCATTATGTTATTTTGACTGGAGGCAGAGAAGATAGTAAATTGTGCTTATTATTGTATTTACAATATGCAGGGTGTGGACACTGCACAGAAGGGTTTCTAATAATGAAATAATATAGTGATGATCATTATCTTTGCAAAGGCCAAACATACCCTCATATACGGGATGTTTAAATCCACATGACCTTCTCAGTGGTGGTTGACAAAGATAAATGAATACATTTGTGTTAATTGATCCTGTTTAAGTTATCAAAGCAGTTAAAGCGGGCCGCCTTAGGGCAGATACCAACCTGGCCGAAGACAGAGGATGTACCTTCCACTTGGGTCCGGTCGAGGCAGGACTGTGAGAAAGCCCAAGTCCAGCACATGCTTCACTGTAGACGGCTTCAGGTCATAGAAGACCTCGGGCCAAGCCTTCCGTCCAGCATGGTAATTGAGCAAGAGCTGTAAGGCTCGGTCATAGTCAAACTTCCTGGCCCGCAGGAAGCGCAAGAGGAATGAGTCGTCCAGTCGTGTCCTGAGATTGGGCTGCTCCTAAACATTCCATTCAGAAAAAAAAAAAACAACAAATGCAACTCACTAAAAAAAACTGGGTGTGCTTGTAAACACTATACACATTCGCATGTCTACCACGATTCGTTTGAAATGCAGCAAATTGTGAAAATACACCAGTAGTTGTTGCCACACATACCTAAGGACAATTTCGAATCTTCAATAAAGCTCGAATGCATGATGAAGGTGGAGAACCACAGAAATCCTCAAAAAGTACGGTTTTCTCCGCGTACACCGGCAAACAGGCAAATTCAAGACAGCGGTGCCGGATATATTTTTAAAAACTGAAAACTGAACTGAATACAGGCAGAAAAGACCTTTAGTATCATATCTCGAAGGGCTTGAACATCCCGTAGACGCCATTCCGGTTTTTCCTGAAGCTCTTCCCGAGCCTTGGCCACCAGCTCGGGGCTCAGGGTGCAGGTGTAAATTGGTGGTGGGGGGCTCGGAAACCAGCTGTGTTCTAACGGGCTGACTGGACTGGACCGTGGAGCGGCAGACTCAGCCATGGACTGACTGGATGAAGCTGTTAAATTGGGAAGCACCACACGGTCACACAGTACTTTCCAAACACTTCTTGTAAAAATAAATAAATAAAATTTAAAAATAAACAAATAAAAACAGACCACGTAAAATCTTGCTCACGTTTATTCAAAGTCGAACGGGTCGATGCAGGTTGAAGGCATCACTCGTCACCGACTGCATGGCTAATTTGATTTAACATGACCCTAAAAATAAAGACAATGCAGCAAAGATCATGTCAGACAAAACGGATGAACTTTGTGATTTAAATTGCGAATCGTTTGGTAATCCGTGAATCGAAACACTCACCTTCAATGTTATTCGCTATAACGATCGCAAAAGTGACTGTAATTACACCCGGGCTGTCGGCTACACAGTTAATCATTTCCGGGTAGAAGATAACGAGCTCACATTGGCTAACGTACATCACATGAGACGGAAGCGATTTATTTATTTATTTATTTTACTGCATTTGACGCAGACTTTTTCTAAGCGCCAGTAATACAAAAACACCCTCTCCATTGCAATAAAGATCAACATTTTGATCTACGAAAAAATATAAACATGTTTCCCTCGCTTTTTAAAAACCTATGAGGGCATTTTCTCACATTGCACGAGTCTTTTTGTCGTGTTAAGTGCCGGTTCGTATGCGTGCGTACCGTGCCGTTTATATATATATTTTCTTGAAAACAATGTGTGGCTGAGATCATTTTTCAGCGAGCAGGTTCGTACTGCAGATGGCAGAATTTGCCTTGCTCTGGAGCAGACGTGTTGACCCCTACAAATACACGCATCTACCAGCAAGGTTTCTTTTCAAGTTGTGATCATATTTGTCCTTCTGTCATACCTTGGCATTTAAAATGAACATGAAACCTAATAAACTATTTTTTCCATGACGACGTACAATTAAAGTGGCAGCCACGAACTTATACCACCATTTTGAAAGGCATTTTCAAACTTGAGAAGTAATTGTCCGCATAGTTGCTTTGTGGAGACGACAGTCCCAAAGTCAATGTTTTGGGTTTTTGTTTTTTTTGGTATGTGCCCTGTGATTGACTGGTGACCAGTCCAGGTTGCACTGTATACTGTACTGTCTTTGTCACCAAGAATTATCCGGGACAGGCTCCAGCACAACTGCCAACAAAGTGGCACAGAAAATGGACGGAGGACAATCTTACAAGACAGTCATCACAGACAGCAGTTGATGATGAGTTCAGGTACAATTATACTCAGTCGTATTTACATTTACAAGAGCAAAAAAATAATAATAATAAAAAATACACCGTACTTTCAGTAAAGAGTAGACCTTTCACCATGATGATTCGCCTGTTCTTCAGGGTGGCAAAATTTCACTCGTAAGCAAACCCTTGTCCTTTATCCAAGGCTGAGGGAAAAACATGTTGTTGAGAGATTTTGTTTTTTCACAAGTGTAACTTAACCTGGTAGCCCTTTGTATCACTCACTAGGCAAGAAGTCGCATTCACTTCCAAAAAAGGTTGCTGACGCCTGCGCGATATGATTTGGACTAATTGCAACCTAAATGGTGTATACATTATTGTGTATTATTCTTCAATTCATTCATTTTCAAGTGCTCATTCTCATTAGAGCCATGGGTGAGCTGGAGCCTATTCCAGCCGCCATGGGCGAGAGGTGGGGTCCACACATGACTGGTTGCCAGCCAACTGCACTGGATGCATACCAATAAATGAAATTATCTTTATTAGGGATAAAAGATTTATGCATGGGCAATTTATTTGCATTTTCAATACTGTATTCTTTATTGGGGTGGTAGTAATATTGGATCAGAGTGAACATGCCGAATTGCCAACTAAATCACTCAAATGTGTGTGGTAGATACCTCACTCCTCCAACTCTTCATTTTTACATTTGTCCAATGAATTTTATGGCTGTTTATCAGTCCAAAGCAATATGTTATCAGTGACCCCACAGCCCTGCCACATTGCAACATGCTTAAAAAAATCTTATTCAAGGTCTGTCCTTAATTTCTTCATTCAGTTTGTATAGTAAACACTTGTGTTTTAAGTATATACAACTGCAAACTTGTGCAATGTAAAAATAGACCTTGATTTATTCGTTCGTCTTCACATTGTACGGCAAACATTTGCTTGCTTTTAAGGCAGTACAGGTTACAAGGCACACTTGGCTTTATTATCGTTTCAAACATTACATGAGCGGGTCGGGTTTGACACAAAATATACACATTTATAATAAAACTGGAAAACCTAATCAGTGTGCCAACTTATGAATAAGTAGTTTTGAACACACCATTTCATTGCAGTAAATCAAACACATGTTTAGTCTGGCCAGTGAGATAAGCAATCTCGTAGTTTTTTTTTTCTTGAGGTTGGATGAAATGCCTTTGTGACAGAGATTTTTTTTAAATCACAGGAGAACTTGAAATATAAAAACACAAAACAGAATGCAAAGCCCTGTAACATTCATAAAATACTGACATGGTCCCATTGCCATGTCGACCATGAGCTTTTCCGCCACACACTGAGGACATGCAAAAAGAAAGCCACATTGGTCATTGAGAAAGTATTTACACAACTAAACAAAGTTTGAAATGCCAACCATACCCAACAACTGTATTCTTTTTTTTCTGGTATTAAACCGTTGTTTAAGTTGTAGACTCAAAATAGAATCATTACTTTCAAGGCATTTCGCTACTTTATGTTTCTGTCAACTGGACAGCTTCAAAACTGTTTATTTGGAAAAGTAGAAGAAAAAAAAAAGACCCAACCATTCAAATAAGGGTCATTAGATGGCCTCTTGCTTGGTAATGGTCGGCTGAGGGATGGAGGTTGGCTGCTTGGGGACAGTGGCTATGACTCCTTGAGCTATTTTGTAATGTTCTGAGCTGGACGCTGTCGGCGGAGACGGTATCGGGGTGTCCGGAGTGGCTACAGAGCAGAACACAAAGCAACAGGAGCTAGTTAGAAAGAGAACGAGAAAGAGCGGACCCACAGCATAAAATTATAAACAGTATTATACAATTAATAATATATATTTCGAATGTATTATTTTATATAATTGCTCCCTATGCGGTAGAACATGTCTCAAGACAATGCTATTTTCAGATCAAGAACAAGCACTTTTGTGAAATTTCTCAGCGCATTAAACATGTTAAGAAAGAATAACAGAAGTTTTCTTTGACAAAGTAAGCCAGATTAGTTTGCATGAAGAATTTAAAGGATTATTCTGCCAAGCCCTTTTAGCTAAAAACATGACGAGGCTGCAGAGGGAGTTGGGAGGGAAAAACTTGAAATGCATTCAACTGCAGCACATTTAGGTCAATCAAAATCCAGCTGTCAGAGAAACGTCAAACTATCTTATTTGCTCAAATTCACAACGTAACAACTGACTGCCATCCTTGTGGAATTTTCAAAAAACAAAAACAAAAAAAACCCCAGAATGAACACTTCAAATGCCTCTACAGCAGGGATCCGGAACCTATGGCTCGCAAGCCATATGTGGCTCTTTTGATGATTGCATCTGGCTCGCAGATAAAACAAAATATTCTTGCTTGTTTAATCCATCCATTGATTTTTTTACTGCTCATTTCCTGTTAAGGGCTGCAGTTGGCTCCAGGAGCAATTTTGATTGGAGAATACTGGCCTACGTTGGCCGATGCTGTGGAAACAGATAAACGCCCCCTTTTGTATCAGCCCGCTTGGTCATTAGCGCAAAGCTAATCCTAAACGAATAAAGTGGCAAAAAGAAAAAAAGATTAGGACTATGGTCGACCTCAAGACGAATGGACCGACGGATTCGCCTTTGTGGACAGAACAGGTTCTGTGGTGTGTCTGATTTCCAATGACAAAATACCATTGATGAAACGGTCGAATGTAAAGCGGCACTTTGACACGCGCCATGCTACGTTTGCATCAAAATACCCTGCGAGAGACAGACAGCGGAAAGGAAGCGTGCAAGCTACTGAGGAGGGTGCAAGCTAGCCAGCAGCAACTCACGTATGGACCCGGCAAGCTTTCTTCCATACCTCTGCATCCAAAATACTCCATTAATGAGTATTTTTGTGTTCTGCATCTAGCCCGGCTTTGGGTTGTTACTTCGTATTTTTGTATATAAAGACTTTTACTTTTCTACTTCCGTGTCCTATCTTCTTCTGGGTCTTCTTCTGCTCCTCATATGACAAGATATTAACTGAATATTCATTGAAAGTTGAATATTCATTTAAAATCTGAGCATATGGATAATTTGACTCCTTATTGTTAATAAACAAAACAAAATCAATTTCTGAAACTTGTATATGATTTAGAGAACGTGTGAGATGAAAATGTTGTTTAGGTCACACAATCCACAAGGTCAATTTCAGGGTCAGATTATAGGTCAAAAGGTCAAGTTGTTAAATATGCACCAATCTTCTAAATGCATATTTGGAATACTTGTTGAACTCCCTTTGCATAAATATCTGTTTTGTGACGATTGGGCCCCAAGTTCCTGAGATATCAGGGTTCTAAGAAAGGCAGCCAGGTCCTTTTTTCAGAAAATTTACAAATTCGGCGGGGCGGATTTAGTGTTGTCTAATCACTGTCAACAATACACTAAGTTTCATTAAAATCAAAATCTGCTTGGTTAAAATTGTCTTTTGTTCCGTGATTTGGCATGGAACAGAAAAAAAAAACAAAAAACAATTGATGACCAATGTACACATCTTCTACTGTCCACACTCGTCTCCTCTCAAATAATTATTCCATTTGTGCTGTTTGTGTCAAATTATGTGAGTGGCACCGTTTGAAACATCATCGTAATTTTGACCCATCAGCTAGGAGACCCCGAGAAACTTCTGCCCGCACGGGCTTAATGGAAGATATTTTTCACCGAAGCTTTGCAGAAGGGCTTCCCTTAGTATCAATGGACAAAAAATGTTCAAAAAGATATGTTGAGGAACAATCAAGTTGTAGACTGTTTCAATCAAAGGCCTTTTTTTAAATCAATTTTGTATTGCCTATATCACACAAAAACATTCTCCAAAACTGCAACACCCCCTCAAAAAAAAAAACAACTCAATTTCTCCAGAACCCATAATCTGATTTTTTTAAAATTCTTGCTGCATTGTTCTGAGGCATTGTTCCATCCAACCAAATTTGCCATTTTCAAACACTGTAATTTTGAGGAAATCTTGTTGCCACAGTTATTTATTTATTTCGTGAGTTAGTTTCTGGGGTACATACAAATTTGTCCATTATGGATGGGCGTCGGCATGTTGCTGGCCACGATGACGTTGCTGCTGAGGTGCTCTTGAACCAAGTGTGGATGAAGAGAATGAGGTGTATGAGGCGCTTCATTGGCAGAGCCTGGAAGACAAAAGCGCACACATCGTAAATGGCACCAAATGCGATAGAATGCTCCTAAACATGTCAACTCAATGAATAGTAGAACACAACGTTCAGTATTACGCCAGGCCTGTTCTGTCCACGGTGGCTTGAAAAAAGGGTGCCATGACTGCCAGGAACATAATTTAAATGTGTCAAGCAACTCAGTGAAGATCTAATAAGTAGAATTGTAGATTTACACAAGTTGAGGAAACCCAAACTGTGAAATGAAAACCAATTGGTTTGGATGTTCCGGAGCAAACTAGGAAGTACAGTACTAAGTTTTACCAACAAGTGTTACTGTCCACAGTGAAGTGGATTTTACGTGGCCGTTGCACCGAGAGGCCATTTTCTGGTCAGACGAGACCAAACATCTGACTTGCAAAAGAGGAGCCCCGTGTATCTCGTATTCTGGCTAAGCAAAGATTTTGTGCATCTGTCAACAATGCAGCTATTTCCGTGTTTGTTCAAACACGTCTGCCTGCTGTTTGCATCTGTGATTGTCTGAATGTGCCTGACTGGAGGTTCATGTAACTTACGCTGAGTGAAGAAAGCTATTTTAATTAAAGAGATATTAAATTTATATAAATAACACACAGATTGTAACAAATTCTTTTTATGTAAATAAAATGGTTTTCAGACTTTTAACCTGTCAAAAAGAAAATTTACATCAATGCTATTCCGCTCTGATGATACAAAACAAGGCTAAAAATAGATTAGGTTTTAAGTTCACATGCACCACAAAAAAACCCAAAAAACCCCGCATGAATGAGTTTGTCTGCGAAAATGTCTTATTTCGCTGATGCGATCATTGATGTCAAAGATAGATAGCATGAATTATGGCATTAGAGTCAATCACCGATTTTGTATGAAATGCAAAATATTGACTGATTTCGATCCATTCGACCAGACCAGAGCACAGTCCACTTCAAACACTATTAACTCACCTCCGAGAAGCATCTCCTGGAGAAGATTGTCAATCTTGGCCATGCCAAACAGTTTGACGAACTGGATTTGTTCAATCATCTGCCAGGTGATGCTCTGCAGGGTCGGCAGCAAGAGTAGCAGCTCCCCGAAACGTCCGCGGGAGTCATATTGCCGGTCGTTGATGTAGTCCTCCAAGCTGACCTGGACTTGGTATCGCATCCGTTTGATCTTTCCAGGGTCACTCAGACCTTTTGCATCTGTGGGCAAACACAAGCCATCTATTTACCAGGTAATCTGTCACAACTACACAGTCTTCTTATTGGCACAGCTGGGCACTTTTTCAAAATGTGATCACATATTTCTGTCACATGGCAAAAATTCAAGCATTCTCATGGTAAACAAAGCCTTCCATGAAGAGATGTATGCTATCGGACCCATAACTATCAGACTGACATTTGGAAAAGAATGACATCGCATTCATCGGTCCGATATTAACAAAACACGCCTCAAAAACACCAATATTGGACTTCAAGTCTTCTGCCTTTCTATGGGTGACGTGCAGCCACTCGCAGCCGAGAACGAGGCACTCTAAAACGCCTATGCCAGCGGTCTATCTGCAGGGAAGGTGCATTTTTAGGGTGTATGCATGTATGCATAACTGGCGAGCTAACTGCAGCTCCTAAGCACACTGGATACCCGCTGATGTGAAGGAAGGGGCTCAAACTCTTGTGTGGGAATGTAGCTGTGGAGTGGAAGGCTGGCAGGGCTGTTGGTTCTCGTGGCGGGGCCCCATGCCTCACTGGGCCCTGTTTTGGCCATTCTCAAGAAAATCAAGGAAACTGAAATGGTGTAGGGCTAAATCTCCACAGTAGTGTACAGCACAGTTCTTTGACTTGGCACATTTTCAGCAATTATCTTCAAACTTGTATCATTCATTTATAAACAAACCTCTGAAGTTCTGAACATGATCACTGAAGGATTGGTTAATGAACTGACTTTTCTATTCCTCTGCCTAATGCTCTTTTGACAGTGAAATGGACGTTTAAATGCAAGCACACTTGACTTCGTAGCGACGAGTATTTACAAACATGAATGACTGCAAAGCTCAATAGTACCTGGATCAAAGAAAACAATGGCCTTTAAGCAGGCATATTCGTTATCATCTATTTGAAGCTCCTGGAAGGGAAGCACCAGCTCATCCAGGATCCTCACAGCAACCCGGCCCACCTCCAGCTCTGGACAGTTCCTGGGAATGATGTGATCATTTCCTGCAACACACTCAACACTTACTATGACCACCACGACCGCAAGAGTCATGTGAGATCATTTTGATCACACCACTGGACTCTCTAACAAGAAGCATAACAGAGAAAATGTATGTCATTGAGGTGCTGGTTTTACCTAATAGGAGGATATCTTTGTAGAGCATGGACCTCTTTGCGGCACCGAGTAACAAATGTTCTCCGGCATGAGCTCGAAGCAATGCCACCTGAAATAATGATGTTATTTTGAATTAATGTTTAAAAAAATATATATATATATATATATATATATATATATATATATATATATATATATATATATATATATATATATATATATATATATATATATATTGTTTTATATGTAGCCCCAGACATGACATAGGGGAAAAGAATGAAATGCAATTGCGGATGAAATCTAGATATAACGTGAGCACAAAATGCTAGTTGTGGACAGAAATTAGGTTAGTATGATAGTTGCATAAAATACAAATTTGTTGGCTCAGTATTATTCCCGTTAATAAATTGGATGTCAGGGTAAGCAAATGTCGCATACCTATAAACTACAATATGCAATGTCCTCTACAGGTCTTCAGATTCTGTTTTTTGTGTGGGAACGTTCATTTAATATAGACGCAAGATGAAAAGTATTTGGTGGAAAGGTGGTTTGAATTCTAATAATGCTTCAGAAAGGTGCCGCGATGCAACATTTAAACCACCTTGGGCATAGATTTTTCCTAACCAACCTTCATGAAAGGATGTTACCCATAATCCTTTACGGCAGCAATATTAAAAGCAACAGTCCAACACCGAAGTTTACCACAGTTCAGCACTGGAGACTTTCAGGGTTACTGGCCGTCACGTAATGACGTCAGTTAGGAAAAGTCCGTTTTTTTAACAGTGAGCCTTTTCCATGTTCAAATCGAAACACCATTTCAAGACTTGCTGACCATTTCCTCATCGGTTAAGGAAATGTGCCATTAAGGTTAGGAGACTTGCCTTTCCGAAGCACCGTTTCGAGAGAGAGTGTGTTTGATTTGTTATCAGGCTACAACATTGTAGCCCCATTTTTGGCACAATTTGCTGTCGCAAACGATTGTCCAGGTCGGCGTTGTCAACGTGGTTGTTGTTGCCACTATAGTAGCGGTGACATCCAGTAGTGTTGACATGTTTTTCCTTTTCCCCCGCACCTTGATTTGACAAGATTAGCCCAATGATCGGCACATAAGGTGATAATGTTCAGAGCGAGATTTGATGACACTAGCCCAAGAGAGTGCCATCATGAGAGACCAAATTTGTATATTAGTCTGATCCAGGCATTAGGCAGCAGCCCTGGAATAACGATATCATTCATTTATATTTTGTGTACACATTATACCGAGTTTGGGGCCACAAATTAGTATTCTGTGTGCATGTTGTGTATACAGTATATTGTGGCTACAATTACTCAAATACAAAATTTCCCATGCCATTTTTGGCGGTCTGTAGATCTGTCCGTTGGAGGCTGCGAGGAAAACAAATCCCTTCCAAATACAACATCAGCAAATGAGTGACCAAGAGCTGGTGATCACACTGTTAATGATTCCGAACTTTTTCCCCAAGGAGGGATAGAACTTTCAAACCAGCTCATCATATTGTAACTGAGGATTCAAATACATTAACCACTCTGCATGGAGCGTGCGCGCTTACGGATGATGAGAAAACCCTCCACCTCCTCATTGCAGGTTTTAATCATTTAGCCTGATTTCTTTCAGCGCATGTTTGGAGAGAACTTATTTGGGTGGACGTGTGTCTTGTAGATGGATGTTGTCCCTGCAGTAGGCTGGTTGATGAGTGACCAGAGTGTCTATACAACTATGTACACTGTGTCTGAGTCTTACCTGGTCATCCAGGGGCAGGTCACAGAAGGCCGGGATGTACTTGGCCCACTCCACCAGCACCAGCAGCTGCTGTTTCATGGACTCGCAAACATCCGTGATGGTGGCGATCTTTTTGGTGCGGATGTCGCCGTTCAGGATGGGCGCGGGGGAGCTGATCTGAACGGGTCGGGTCAAGCCAGCATGTTATAGGACATTCATGGTCATTGATGGTGGTGGTGGGGTGGGGGGGGGGGGGTGGCGGGCTTGTAGAAGAAGGCCTGTACCTGTCTTGACAGCACGTCTGCTTGGATGAGTGCATTGATGGAGGGTAAACTGCTGTCTTCGTAGCTGGATCTTCTGGTGCTGATTCGGTCTCTTTCGTTCTGCACAGCTACACACATTCATCTGCATCACATACGTGCTGAAAGGTGCCATAAAACAGTTAGGCCTTCTCTGCTGGCCGAAACGCCATAAGACGCACTGATCTACGTTTTCAACGGATCTATATTCCACAGCACCAGACACTTAAAAGCGCTCAAGGACATCTGCACAATTGCGTACTTGTTGAACCACAAATACTGCGACTGGTCACTTTAAAATGGTGCAATGATTTTCTGCACCAACTGCACAACTGTTATAGTATTGTATTCTACCACTGATCAAATTAGCTTTGCTTGATACTTTGCACATTGTCTCACAGCCGTCATTGGGTGGTACCACCGCACAACGGTAAACTTATATTACAGAATGTCCTTCCATACTAATTTGTCATGTCCTTGTTTATGATGATACGAGTGCAGCGTGTACTACCGGAGACAAATTCCTTGTGTGTTCTACATACTTGGCCAATAATGATGATTCTGATTCTGATTCTGAGATGGTTCTCAAATAAATGAATTGAATGGAAATGCAATAAATCCGATCCAGTCGCCCCCAAAAAAAGACCAAAATATGTTTTATTTGTTAGAGGTGCAACAATGAATCAATCAACATTATCAACCTCATCAACACTTATTTTGAGAAGCGATTAATCAGATGAATTGACTTATTGCAATTTAAGCCACTCTACAGTAAATATTCACAGATTTCTGTTGTCCTCCATGCAAACAAATTGATGTAACCTTTGTGATGAAACAAAAAAAGGCGTTTGCAAACATCTGCTGTTTTTTTGAAAGAAGAAAAAAAAAGATCAATAGTTAGGGCAATATTTTTTTGACAGATGTTTGGGACAAAACAGGCAACTAAATCAGAATTCATCTCTGTTCATGCATTTTCAGCATTATCATTTTGAAATGTCCTGCTTTTGAATTGGGGGGATGAAAATGAAAAAGGAAAAAATAAATCTTGGGTGGCCCGGTGATCCAGTGTTAGCGCGTCGACCTCACAGTGCAGAGGTACCGGGTTCGATTCCAGCTCCGGCCTCCCTGCGTGGAGTTTGCATGTTCTCCCCGTGTCCGCGTGGGTTTTCTCTGGGTACTCCGGTTTCATCCCACATTCCAAATACATGCACGGCAGGCTGATTGAACACACCAAATTGTCCCTAGGTGTGAGTGTGAGTGTGGATGGTGGTTCGTCTCTGTGTGCCCTGCAATTGGCTGGCAACCGGCTGGCAACCCTGCCTACTGCCCGGAGACAGCAGGGATCGGCTCCAGCACCCCCCGCGACCGTTGTGAGGATAAATAGGTTCAGAAATTGGATGGATGGATGGATGAAAATAAATCTTTTTTTTCCCTCAATCATCAATTAATGCCCCGCACCTGACTGTCAACCAGTCTAGGGAGTAGTCAGCTGGGATAGGCGAAACCGATGACCCTTGTGAGGATTAAAATAATTATCCATCCATTTTCTGATCCACCTTATCCTCACAAGGGTCGCGGGGGGAGCTGGAGCCTATTCCAGTTGTCTTCTGGCAGTCGGCAGGGGACACCCTGAACTGGTTGCCAGCCAATCACAGGGCACACGGAGATGAACAACCAGCTGTGCTCACACTCATACCTGTGGACAATTTAGAGTGTACAATTAGCCTGCCATGCATGTTTTTGGAATGTGGGAGGAAACCGGAGTACCCGCAGAAAACCCACGCAGGCTAAAGGAGAACATGCAAACTCCACACAGGGAGGCTGGAGCCGGAATGGAACCCTGCACCTCTGCACTGAGGTCGACACGTTAACCACTCGACCACCGGGCCGCCCTACCCTGTGGCATTCTCGTAAAAATACCAAACTTAAATCATGCACGGCAGACATAACAAAATGCATGAAATAAAGACTAAACAATGTTTACTTAATTTGTGAATGTACTGGTATGATGCAGGCCAAACGCTAAATGCTTTTTTTGTCCATGATGCGCAAGTCAATACCCCATGGTGCTGTGGGAAAAAAAAAAGCCAAATCTAAATCATGCACTGTAGAAATAAACAAAATAAACAATGGTTACGTAATTCATTTTTGAACATATTGGTAAAATAAATAACTTTTTTTTTTTTTAGTTTGTGTGTGTTCATGATTTGCAGGTCATATAATAAAACCATAAAATGATGAATTAACAATGTTTACTGACTTCATTTTTGAACGTATCAGTGTTGTGGAGGCCAAATGCTTAAAAAAGAAAAACCTTCCAAAAAATGCAGTGTTTGCAGCATTTAGCTTGCAAGTACATTCGAACGTATTCGCGAGTACTTTCAAATGTACTTGCAAATATGTTTGAACATATTCGCAAGTACAGTACGGTCAAACATATTTGACAGTTAAAATATTTTACCCCACATTGGCGGCGCCACACTTGCGTACACCAGCAAGTGGATAAATAAATAAATGGATTCATTTATTTTAAATTTTTGTGCAGTCATATTTCAGCCATGTCTAATCTGAATCAGTCAGGCTGGCCCAAGTAACCTCAACCATTTTTTTAACCGTTTAGAATTTAAATTTGCCCCGCAAGCATGATCATCACATCTGGTGGGTGTGATGTATTTTATGTAATTGTTTAGTGTTTTGATCATATTTTTGATAAATATTGATTATGAACGCCCTCTGATGATGTAAGTGCACAGTTAGGTGCTCTTTTCTTGCTTTTGTTTGGGGTTTTTTTGTTTGTTTTTTAATAACATTGACGATTTCTGTAATTGCGATCAGCTCACGGCGGTATTAAGTCCCCACTGCCACAAAGACAGTAAAACTCAAACTTTCTGCCCCTCAAAGAGAGGCCCACTGAGTCGTTTCCAAAGAAAAATAAGACTTCCAAGGCTATCATGTTTATCAGTATATGGCTATTATTGCTCAGAGGTGTTTGCTCAGCATAAGCCGCTCAGAGACTTCATCGCCCGTGAAGTGATCATTAACAAACGACTCCTCTTTGGGTGTTGCGACACACCCGAGCCGAGTGCTGTCACTTGAGTGAGGGAAGCGTACATTGACATTCAGTCTTGACTCTCGTACCTTCTTTCTTCATGCCAGCCCTGAAGCATTTCTTCAGTCTGCAATATCTGCATTGATTTCTCTTGTCTTTGTCCACGATACATTGTCTGTTGAACCTGCACACGATATGTTTTGTGTTGTCATTCAGTCACGAAAGACACCCAACACGTATTCTTCCCTCTTGGAGTCCCACCTGCACGAGTACATGTGGTTTTTGCGGACACTGCGTCGAAAGAAGCCTTTGCAGCCGTCGCAGCTGGAAGCACCGTAGTGCTTGCCCGTGGCTCTGTCCCCACAGATGGCGCACAAGCTGCCCGCCGTCAGGTGACCCGTGGCGCTCATGTTGGTGTTCTCAGCCGGCGAGGAATCTGAGGAAAACACGGGACCGCGCTCAAGTTCACACAGATTGGCTTCATAGCAGGAGGTGTGAAGAGGCTTGCAAAGGCCTGAACGGTTTCCAGTCTGTCTCCCAAATGTTTCCCATAACTCACCAAAGGAAATCAAGGAGGGGCGTTTTGGAAATATTCCAAATTGGAAACTTTGGAATGGTGCGGGAATGAACTGGAAGTTCAGGTGAAATTTCATGAGTGCAGTGTATATCGAGTGGTCATAAGCAGACATCCATGCAAAATAGACAGCTGTTCTCTCCCACATACGGTACGAGGGCATTACAGGACCTTCATTGCTCCATAATTTTCCCCCACTTTCAGTGCTTGCCTTAGTCAGGCTTTTGCTCAAATAGTCTTTCAAGTGCATTAAATTGCCTATTAGTGTTTCAAACTTCAATTTTTTAAAATTACTTCTTTGTTCCCATAAATGCCCCGTAATTCCCATGAACTTTTCTACTTCGAAAATTGTTGGAATTTTGCAAGCCTCGGTGTGAATGACATCAGCAAAGACAGTGCTCATAAATCTGATCAGGAGAAACCCCGGAGATCGTTTCCCCTCCTTGAATAGCTCACACGACAAGAGTCTGTGAGTCAACAGCAGAGGCGGCAAAAGTATTCGCACACTGTAATTAAGTCGAAGTACAGATACTGTTTCAATTTAAAGAAATTCAAAGCGAAAGTGAAGCAGTGAAGACTACTTTTGATAACTCGCCGCGCCACTCACACTCTACTTCAGTAAAAGTACAGATACTTGTGGAAAAAAACCCCCACATTAAATGCTGCATGTTGTCAGTTAAGAGCTAGCTAGCTGTGCTTTGACTTTTATCACATTTGCTAACATTTGTGAATTAACCAACAAAAATGCAAGCTTAATAACGACCTGCAAAATAATCCTTGTACATAGTTTTTTCAGATCAGAGGGACAAAGTGTGAACACTAGAAGCTGGTGCTTTTTCAGCTAGCACACGACATATACGCATTTGCAATGAATCGTTGTAGTAGCAGACATCAAAAAGTTCTTTTCAAGCAGACGGGGAATATCCTGCTTCACTGAATTTGTTGCCATCTTGATTAATGCTCCTCCATGTTGTTGCCTCCATGTTCCGTCTAAGGGGACCCGAAGACCTCAATCAATCAAGATTGTAACCGTGCTTGATGCTACTGCTCAGTATTCATGTCTTTTTGTTATGCTGCGTTTCAGTCGTGGCCATGTTGACATATGTGTTTTCAAAAGTAGAGGGTCAAAGTAAAAAGTTCTCGGAAATATACACTAAATATACACTAAAGTGACGTACAGATACCTGATAAATATCTACTGTAATGAGGTATTTGTACTTGGTTACTTCCCACTGCAGGTCTACAGAGCATCATGAATGTCAAGTCAAGTCAAGTCAACTGTATTTATAGAGCACTTTCAAACAGCCATCGCTGCATACAAAGTGCTGTACATGGATCAATTGAACATATGTATGATAAACAGTAAAACAAATCGATTTGCTCAAATCATGCAAATGTAGGTTGGGTCCAATCTGATCATACAAATGTAGGTTGGGTCCAATCTGATCAGTGGCGACAGTCTTCCTGCAATCTCCCGAGTGGCTCAATCAATCAGAGTATACCGTGACACTTCTATTGAATGAAGCTTGCGAGCAGTCCTGGCATGAAAAAGAACTCCTGGGAAAAGATTTCCAGCTTCTTCACAGTCAGGATCGTAGTCAGGAGTTATGGGAGAGTGCACGTTTGAATAAGATGGAAGCACTTAAGATATCAAAAGCAAGGGGGTGGCGGTGGGGTAAAAAAGTCATGTGTAATTGAGCATTTAACAGGAACAGCCACGCTGCTCTGACTCACTCAAGTTGGTGAAATCAAGCCAAGAGCATCTGTGTAGCCGCTAAATTCAGGCAGATGACCATCGAGGATCTCGTCAAGAGTTGCAAAAGTTCCGCTCACCTGCGCCCATGGCCAGTACATGCATGTTCTCGAACTCCAGCGTCGTGTACGCTGGGTCCAGGGCCTCGCTGTAGTCTGCCATGTCCATGTCTGCCAAAGCGATTGTCCACTACCTGACGGTGTGATGGAAAGACTCGTCCCAGAAGCTAATGTGCCCCCCCACACCACCCTGCTCCTTCTTCTTCTCACCCCCCCCCCCCCCCCCCCCCCCCCCCCCCCCCCCCC
>CAAKHF010010271.1:0-16173 GCA_901007745.1 Hippocampus kuda | reverse complement strand
TTGCGTTCACACGGCAGTTTCTGTTGGTTCTTTTTTAAACATCTACACAACTCAAGCAACTACAGTACAGGCACGTCCTTCTCCTTCTCGGTCTCCGTGCCTTCTGCTCGAGAGTGACCGCCCCCCCGATAACGTGATTCAACGATGACTTCAATGACACTCAGAAAAGCAAAAATGTAATGCGCCAAACAGAAAAATCAAGAGAGGAAATCACGAAATAAATTCTATGGGGCACGGGGGGTTGTCAACACACAACAAAGGAACAAACGCCACAAACAACTCCGAGACAGTGCAGTCTCCTACAAAAGGAAAGATGACGTTTGGGGATTATTCCCCCCTCCCCGTTATAGTTGAGATGGTATAACCCAAGAGGTGCTTGCTACAATGTTACCAGAGAAGTCTTGGGACGTTATTTAACAAATGACGGAAGTCCGACAGAGCACGAAAGCAACACATTCTCGCCGTACGTAATCAACTCTTCACGAGCATTTGCTCTGGAGCAAATTTAACCCAGTTGCGTTCACACATGCAAATTTACATCGGTGCTGCGTCGCAAATGAGCATTTGCTCTGGAGCAAATTTTTAAACCACCTCCCTGAGGTGGATCAAATTTGGTCCGGTATAAGCTCTTTAGCGGCGCTACGCCGGAGCAAATGTGCACGTGTGAACGCTCGACTGGCGCAGCGCCGGTGCAGTGTCGGACCAAATGTTGCCGTGTGAACACCCCTATAGACAGCTGGCCAAAGTAAAACCTCTACTCTCTGAAGAACACTTTGAGACAATAATTCATGCCTTCGTCACATCCCGGCTCGATCACTGCAATGCCCTTTACTTTGGAGTCAGCCAATCCTCCATTAAGCGTCTCCAGCTGGTCGAAAATGCCGCTGCTCGCCTCTTGACTGGTACTCGTAAGAGGGAGCACATACCTCCTACTCTGGCATCCCTTCACTGGCTCCCTATACATTTTAGAGTTCTTTCCAAGATCCTATTATTTGATTTCAAATCTCTAAATGACCTTGGCCCACCTTACCTCTCTGAACTCATCCACCCCTACACGCCTCAGGTCTGCGGACCCGACATTATTAGAAGTACCAAGAACTAAACTGAAGCTCAGAGGGCATCGAGCCTTTTCTGTTGCTAGTCCCTCTCTCTGGAATGACCTCCCACTGAACATTCGGCAAGCCTCCTCGCTGCCCATCATTAAAACCTGCCTCAAAACTCACTTGTATTCTTTGGCATTTGACTCAGTCTGACCCAAATGATGATCTTAGTTCTACTGTTTGGTGCTCTCTACCATCTTTGTTCCTGATTTGTTGCTTTACTGTTGTATATGTTAGTTGCTCCATGTACAGGGACTTGATGTGTAATACCATATGATATTGTACAAGAAAGCTCCATTGCTTTTCACCCAGAACATGTTGTTTTTTCCATCACAAGGATTTTTTATTTATATGTATACACACACACACACACACACACACACACACACACACACACACACACACACACACACACACACACACACACACACACACACACACACACACACACATTTTATATCCCAGTTAATGATGTTGTTGTATTCATTCATTCATCTTCCGAACCGCTTTATCCTCACTAGGGTCGCGGGGGGTGCTGGAGCCTATCCCAGCTGTCTTCGGGCAGTAGGCAGGGGACACCCTGAATTGGTTGCCAGCCAATCGCAGGGCAATGATGTTGTTGTAAGAGAGTATAAACAGCATTGCATAAATGCGCTGAACTTCAGTCAAGTTTTGGACAAAGTAAGTCAGGCAAGTGCATTTGTGTGTGTGTGTGTGTGTGTGTGTGTGTGTGTGTGTGTGCATGCGTGAATCTTAGCACTGAAGCCGTCATACAAATGGGAGTGAAACCACCTGAAGTCAGTGCTCCACCGTGGCATTCACCTGTCAGCAGCTTGACTCGCAGCTGCGTGTGAGCCGGCGAATCACACGTGCGCGCGCACGCACAAACTTGCAGTTGACAGAGAATGTCTGACAATGTGGTTTCGCGGGCTCATGACAACTCTCTGCTGCCCTCAGCAACATCAACACATCTTTCATATCAAGAAGACGCTCTCCTCCACTGAGATTTGAATGCCCACAATGTTAAATAACAGCTCTGTCAGCTCCAAAAATAAGCCAAGCATGTCTCACTGGAGTGGAAAATGTTCGTGTATTGATAAAAAAAAAAAAATGAATGAGGCCAAACTATTAAAGCAAATATTGAGATTGTTTTGCAAATACGAGTATTGGAGAAATTGAAAAATGGCTTGTGTATCAGCCACAAAAATGTGACCACCTGCGCAACTTAATGAATATAATGCAAGAGCTGTATGAAAAATTCAGCCCTTAAAAAATGTTAGGAATAATGCTCAATTTTGACAGCTTCAGAATGGTATGAATCTCACATTATTGCTGTAATTTATGATTGTGGGAGACATTTTGCTGGTGTCGAACTGCGCTTCGTCACCCAGATAAATGGTTCTAATATTTTGATTGCCTAATTTAGCAAAACTGACCATGATCGCAGGACATTTGCCAAAGCAATTATTTTTATGGACCTCTTATGAATGATTGGGATGGAGGCATCTCGCTTGAACCTGGTGAAGGGAAATTTAACAATGGGAAAAGAATAAGAAAAAAGACGCTTCAAGGACAAAGCAGTGCAGAAGCAGAAACGGATTTGAGTTTTTTGATGTGCAGTAAAGGTATGCGGTTGCACTTAGAAATTAAGGAATTAGAAAGAGTGAAGTAGTCATCAAAATTCCAGTACTGGTGTCACAAAAGAAATATTTCAAATTCAAACGACCAGTTTCCCTGTGTCGTGGTGATCATCTGACTCACATTGATGGGAAAAGTTGTAGTATGGGGTTGGAATGAATTTTTAATGACAAGAGTCCTGGAACTTTTCTGACACAACTTGTAGCCCGGTGTTAATTTGTAACCGGTTGTAACCACTTGACTATATACCATGCTTTATATTTAATGTGTCATTTCCTTTTCCTTATACATTTATCAGAAGGTGAAGTCATCTCTGCTTGCATTCAGTCAACCTTTAGATTGACGATTTACCTCAGTTATGATTTGCCTCCTTGAGAATGCGAGCTTGAAATTGTAATGTAACACCTGAGCTACCAGACAACTGTCCCCTACGCCAAACGAAGATATTGTTGAAGCAAATTTCATCATCATATTACTGGAGCAAAAAAAAAAAAAAAATCAGCCAATTTGAACGTGACTGTTACAATCGATTGTCAATCCTGGTTGTCAAAAAAAAAGTTTAACAAAGAAGTTAAAATTGAGGATAAATATTGGAGAAATGCTAAAAATACTTTTTTTTCAATTGTGATAAAGTGAAAATACAGAAAATTGGCCAATGGGTATATCCACACCGTGTACCCTCGAGTATTTTCTGGTAAAAATATCTTTCTTCTCCTCTTCTCTCTGTCTCACTCAGATATACCTTTGGGGAATGTCTTTTTATAATAGCCATGAATCACTGATTGGGAGATTGGGGTGTCACAAGGGCAGTGTGGCCATGTCCTTGCTGCACGCAATCATGCAATCACGTGTTAACTCTTTGGGCCTTCTGGGAGTTAAAATGTCAAGACGTATTTGTAGCAGGAATGTAATTAGACTACAAAAGTGTGTGCCGGAGGCAAGATGTGGAGATGTTCCCAAGAGTTGAACACTTTTTCTTTAATTACTGTCATTAACGTACTTGTGACGGGTAAGACATCAGGTAATTGTAAATTTGGAATCTGTTTCGAACAAAGGGAAAAAATAGAATTGGATGTTTTGTCGTTACTCAGCTTGCAGGAAAGGCTATGCTCACTATTGGGCCAAATGTTGGCTGTTTATTCATGTATTGATGTTGAATTTCTTTCTTTCTTTCTTTCTTTCTTTCTTTCTTTCTTTCTTTCTTTCTTTCTTTTTTTTGTCAACTGCTCCTAAAAAAATTGACCGCAACAGTACTCGATTGCTTTTTATGATTTACGATTCAAATGTTTGACGATGGCGGCCCGGTAGTCCAGTGGTTAGCACGTCGACTTCTCAGTGCAGAGGTACCGGGTTCGATTCCAGCTCCGGCCTCCCTGTGTGGAGTTTGCATGTTCTCCCCGGGCCTGCGTGGGTTTTCTCCGGGTGCTCCGGTTTCCTCCCACATTCCAAAAACATGCATGGCAGGCGGATTGAACACTCTAAATTGTCCCTAGGTGTGAGTGTGAGCGTGCATGGTTGTTTGTCTCTGTGTGCCCTGCGATTGGCTGGCAACCAATTCAGGGTGTCCCCCGCCTACTGCCCGATGACAGCTGGGATAGGCTCCAGCACCCCCCGCGACCCTAGTGAGGATAAAGCGGTTCGGATGATGAATGAATGAATGAATGAATGTTTGACGATGAGAAAACTTTCTCGTCCAACATTTCACACAGTGAATTAATGCAGTGCAGTAGATTTTGTAATATTTCTAGAAATGATGCATCTCTCCATGGAACTTCCAATCATTGTGAAATAGGAGCTATATAATTAGTTTAATTACACCTTCTACCACTACTTCAATGACTCACCCTCACCAGCCTTGACACCAAAGTACCTTACGGTGCAAAGTACCTGACAGCGCAATCAACCTATTTTATTTCCAATAATATTTTGAATGCAAGTTTTCTCCCCGTCACAATCTATCAGCGTTATGTTTCTCAGCATGATAAGTGTCCCTATCTGTTGTGTGATTTTTCAACTTCAAGAATGCAACACATTTCCACAACCAGTTACCGATTTCCTCGTCGAAACGGCTCATGTCGTAGCAGAAAAACCCCTTGCAGACAGACAGCACCCAGCACAGCAGGGTTGTAGCAATGAGTTCAAACAGAATTCTAATCAAATTAGATGGACTTTAATCACTTTAATACCATCTTTATGAGCTATGAGAAATATCAAAGATAATTTAGAAATTAACGACCAAAGGCATTTTCTTGGATTAACTGAGGCTGGAAACATACTAGACATGCAGTTTTGAAACAGTTATTAAACATGTGGACAATGATGAATGATACCTATTTTAAAGAAGTGGGTTATCTACAGTTATTATGCCCTTTATAATAATGACTTGTCCTGGATGATTACCCTGCCTCAGTCCTTTCAAAATGAAACAACAATGTGACTAAAAAGTCATAGGACTGCACGCACATGCAACCCATGCACGCTCGCAACCCCCTCTGCAGCTGAGAAGTCACTGATTCTCACATCATCCACAATCAGCGTCTCATGAAATAAAATGCACACAATATGCAGAACCTTGGTCAGCATACTCATAATAGAAGCTGGAGCAAGTCAAAGTTAAAAGCAAAGTTTTGCTGAGCTGAATGTACGAGAGAATGCCATTTTATTTGCCGCTGCTTTGCTTATAGTGTGTACTTCTATGTCGTGCATTCGCGAGCTAATGGTCAATCAAAGCCATTTTCCATACTGTGATTCATGGCCCATTCATTCAATTCCTTTCTAAAAAGCACAATGACACAAACATTACTCCTTCAAAAACTGTCAAGCAAGTGCTTTTGAAAAGCACTCTACAAATTAAATCTATTTTTATCATCCTTAAAAATCTCTTAATTCTTTCAGCTTTTTACTTTCATAATTTCATGTCTGCTTTTATTTGTTGAGCAAGTTTCTAGATATATGTGCATTTTATTTCATTAAATCCTGACTGTGGATGGCATGTCAAACAATGACTTTTCAGCCAAGTTTGTTTGCGTGCTGTGTTGACAAAATAACGGATATAAATGACATTCACTGCAGGAATCAAATGCTCTAGACCAGTGGTTCTTAACCTGGGTTCGATCGAATCCCAGGGGTTCGGTCTCAGGGGTTCGACGGAGCCTCTGCCATTGAGAGTAAGACACACGCCACTCAACCGATTAATTTGTTATGACACGCCCACTTGGCCATCACTGGCTGCAGATGATCACATGACATTGCTTGTCCAATCAGTGCTGTGGGAAATTTCATTCGCATAGTTGTCAACGTGTGACTGTCGTGATAGTACGTCGTACAATTAAAAAAAAAAAAGGACACTTATCTCATGAAATGCCATTTACTTTTTTCTGTTTTCATAGATGAAAGTCCTCCGGCTTTTCCCGGAATTCCGGGTTTTTCAAATTTTTATGAAAATCTCTCCGGAAAATTGAGGAAAAATTGCCTGAAATTAATCCGGATATTAGTTGACAACATTGAACGAAGACGCGTTTGAGTTCGTTGTTTTGCTTTCACGAGCGTAGCCCTGTTGAGACACTAACACTAGTAACAGTAAAGAGATTTTCGTCTTTTATATAAACACACTTGCTAAACCCCAGTGGAATGAATAAAAGACACCGTGGACTAGACGATTGTCGTAAAAATATATTTGGACAAAAAGGGAAACACACAGATTGGCAGAAAAACGTGTCCGTCCGACTTCGAGTGTCGTCTCGGCTAGTTTAGCTTAGCTGTTGTCGTGTGTGACGTCGGGTGTGTGACGTCGGGTTTGTGACGTCGTTGCGTCGGCGCTGATTGGTTGAAATTAAAAGACGCGCTTGCGTACATGTTCGCGCTGAAGCACGCACAGCAGAGAGCGGCAGACTATCGACTGCTGAGGCTCGCTTAGCTTGAGTGGCATCGCCACAACAGTAATACCCTTGCCTCGCATTCTCATGGCCTCGCCATATCTCGGAGATTTCGAAATTTCGAAAAAGGAAGATTAATCATTGAATGTCGAGTATTTGAATAGCGTTTTGTGTAAACTAATTCATGCGTGATCGGCCAGATGTGTGCATACGCGCGTGTGTGTGTGTGTGTGTACATTGTGTGTGTGTGTGTGTGTGTGTGTGCGTGTGCGTGTGTGTGTGTGTGTGTGTTTGTGTGCTGGGTTCGGTACCTCTAAAAAGGTTAAGAACCACTGTTCTAGACTACAGATAGTTTCTTATCCATCTTATGCCTTCGCCCCATGAGCCTGAATAATGGATGCGAAGTCCGGTAGGACCCGAACCTGCCTTTTTGTTTACCTGGTAACTGTGCAAGTCCAGTTACAGACTTACACAATGTGAGGATGCCAGCTGTCGCACCTTAGAAACAAAATCATTTTCATCCCGTTTTCCTGCTAATGTAGCGGGCTAGGGGGATGACATGCAACTGCGTCGTGAAAGAAAACCCACTGCAACAAATACCAAAATCCTTTCCGAAAGTCTCTTACAGGAATTGGCGAACATAATTGTCTCTATGAGAGCTCTCAGGAATAAGGTGAATAAAAATTTGTATTCAGACATGACTTCTGATTGATTGCCACTGATTGGTTTGCATCAATCCGCAAAGACGCTGGCCCACATATCATCTGCCCTGTATGTTAGATGACTAGTCATGTTCTAGGCTGCCATAATTAAATTAGCATTGTCAGGAATGGGTCCTTGGTCATGTTCCACCAAAAGAACACGAGCTCCCGTGAGTTCTGTTGACAACAAACGACCTCGGAAAGAAGAAGAAGAAAAACCTTCAGTCGTCTCACAATGGAGAAATTCGCAATTTACAGCAGCAAAAATTATGAAAAAGAGAAAGTAGAAGAACAAAACAAGTATTTGCATGCACAAAAAAACGAATGAAAAAGCAGGTTAAAAAATGGACTGTGCACAGTACAGAGTGAAATGTATCTATAAGCATCTATGCATACGCAAAGTGAAAACAGCGAACCTGGAGCAAAAGCGCCACCAGACATAAAAGGGCGCAGTGGGTGTCTAACAAAAAGCTTGCCACCTTGTATGGCGTCGTCATCATAGGGTCACATATTTCCGTGTAACTGAGGCTGGGAAATAGTGCTGCGATGTATGGAAGACTCAGCATGATTGCTCCTTTTATCTTCCATAATAGAAAAGAAAAGATAAGATAAGAAAACCTTTATTAGTCTCGCAATGGAGAAATTTCCATTTCACAGCAGCAAAGTCATGAGAGGAAGAAGTAGAACAACAAAATATAGGAGCTGCTGGAAAGGCAGCCACTCACATGGCGCCATTTTGAAGTCAAAATAACAAAAATAACACAACACAACACATAGGACACAAGACAGTCGTGCAATCTTCACCACTTTTCTGCATACACTTTGTTGCTTGAAGCAGTTATAGATAAAAGAAGAGAGGATCAAAGTGTCCTTTCACCAGTGGATCAGAGACGTCATGCTGAAAATGTGCACACGTCTGCTACAAGCTAAGTTTTGAAAGCAAACACGAAGCAGTAGCGTCCATTGACGAAAAAGAGATTGGCTCACATCTCCTGTCCCATGTAAATCCAAAAGGAATGGAAAAGAGTCCTATTATTATCCAGATTCACATTTTTTATTCATGTTGGCCATTATACCCCCTCCCCCATCCCCTCTCTCCATTAATCAAAAATTTCCCTCTCGTGTTATCTGGAGCCAAATTCATACTCCAAATTCATAAAAGTTGGGTGCCGCAGAGCATCCGGGGATATGTGCACTGATGTGTGAGCAGAAGGGCGGAGTGCTTTTGCAGACTTGGCTGCTCTGAGTGTCGAATGAGCTATTTGTTCCCCAAAAAACAACTTCATTGTATGGCAAAATTTTTTTGCTTCGCCGGAGTGACTGGTTCAATATCTTGAACTTTTTGTATTTCTTCTCTGTAGTTCTTTTTTCCCCCCCTCACAAAATATCTGCAACAAAGCAATTCCCAGCTAATCCTTAATGTGCCACTTTTTTTTTTTTTAACACATTCAGCGAGTTGCAATGCTCCATGGCTCTCCAAAGTTGGACCACTCCTCTCGAAAACACTCTGTGGCTCTGACTCGATTCTTTGGCTCGGAACTCCGACGTCCTGGCATCCGTTCATGAGTGCACAGGCGTGACATTGACTCGCACAGAGAGAGCTCAGAGTTCTCCCGCCGGGTGTGTCCTCTGTGGCTCTGCCGTCACCACCCCCACACGCACACTGAGTGGTACACAGACGCTGCAAGGCCAGAGGAAGGAAACTCTGATGATGTAACTGCGGGTTGATGGGTAGCACGATGAGACAATGACAGTGATCTCAATGCTTTTTTGTCTCCCATTATACTCCAAATGATAGCGTTTTGAATTCCAAACTATCACTGTCTTGTTTCCACAAACGCAATCCAGGAAACTGGCAGAAAAGTCAAAGTGCTGTAATATCAATGTCAGGTCTCTAAATGGCAAGAAAACTCGTTGGACGTGTATCAGCTGTTAGTCCTTCCATAGCTTAGCTGAAACATCTTTTGAGTACTATTTGCCAGGGTATATGTGTGGATTAATGTAGGTTATGTGACCGCTCGTGCATGATGTATAGGGTGTAGATAATACACCTCTCTTCCCGTAATGTTGTTTTGGTTGTGAGCAGTGCTGGGAGTGCGGACACATTGATTATATATTATTATCAATGCTACACTGCATTTTAAACTTACCAGATGGTGTCTTTTACCCGGCCATTGCTACATTTTGGGATCTTTAGAAAGTGGTCAGCTAGTGTTTAAAGCATCACTAAAGGGAAACTGTATATTCTCCTGATTCATTTTTACTTGTTTTCCTCTTGCCTTACTGTACAGTTTTATTTGACTGTCCTGTCATTGGATGGCTTCCCCCCCAAACCCCACCATCAACGTTGATGAGATCAATTTGCCATTGATTGCTTGACTGAGCAAGCAGAAAGCATTATCTCCAAGCACACATTTGCAAAATAAATGTCATTTATGCTTAATAATGATTAGGGCAAAATTCATCTTCTGGAAGTCAGGTCTGCCACACACTAAACCACCTGAAACGGTCACACAGTGTGCGGAGGTTCACCAAATAATTATTATGAGTGGCTGACCGTCAGCAAGTGGTTCAGCTGAGATTCAAAATTTGAATCGTTAATAAACAGCTTTGAAGATATAACAGCCAAAAATACATATGAGCTCACCCTTGCCCCCAAAATATGTTTCTGGGTTGTAAACGTAAACGAGACCCCGGCAGCTGGCAGCCACTGCAGGGCCGCACCAACATAGTTTGAACTGTTTTGCCGCCACCCTCTCAAAGTCTCCTTATTTTTCTCCTTTATTCACATCTGCTTTCTCTTTTTGTGGCAATCCATTTCTTCCTTGACAGTTGCACCAAATGTTTGTGGCTATGTGAAAAATGTTACATTACAGTGTCGCAAATTAATATTCCCGCGATCTGTCCACTTCAGTTGCGTTCAGCTGCATTGCTCGTTGTGCGACCGGCCTGAGAAGGGCGAAATGTGACATGTTACCGTTGCTTTTTTTATTTTCCTCATTAATTCATTTTAAACAAGAAACCATTATTGGTGATGAACAATAATGCAAATTGTGTTATGTGGAATGTATCCTTCGGGAAATGATTTGTTCCCAACACTTGTGATGTACTGTCCTCGTTGTCAAATAACATCCTTGCCTCATGGACTGACACTTATCGGTAGTTGAGAGATTGCGGGGTGTCCTATTGACCCACAAAGGCTTCAGGCAGAGGCTCATCCACCGTCTGCTCATTGTTCTCATTCTATAAAAAGGACAAACAGTAGGGTAATACTTCTTGATAGAAAACGTCATATTGCTTTAATTTCTGTTATGGTTAGAGATTAATCAAGTTTGAAAATTTGGTGGACTTCATTTGTCAGAGAGATTTTGGAAATCATTTTTATTTAGCAGTGATTAATTTAGAATGTTGCTGTGCAAATTGATGCAAATAATTGCGGTTCTGAAGTTTGGTATCAGAAGTAAAAACAAGATTAATGAAATAATAATTAAAAAAAAACATTCTACCGGTAATTAATTTTTTACATAGCAAATGGGAGAAAATACACAGAAATCTGGAATCATTTTGCCAAGCCCCACTTTTTGATGCTATGTAGTTGACATTCACCTGACTTCTGTGCAGGCACTTCATGGGTTCAGGTCCCACAAAGTGACAGTGTGAAGATGAGTTTCTCTCACATTGTCTGCCTCGTGATGAGTTTTTCCAGTTTTTTTTTTGACATTTTGCCATTGTTTTTCTCAAGTTTTGCATTAACTGCGATTGACTGACCAGTCCAGAGCCGACAGCGTTGAGATTTAAAATGAAAGCTGTCTACTAGTACAGTTTTCAATTGTCTTACACGATATACTGTATATTTGCATATATATATATATATATATATATATATATATATATATATATATATATATATATATATATATATATATATATATATATATATATATATATATATAATATATATATTTGCAGTAGTATATGACTGAAGATACAGTGCCTCACTATTTTGGCCATTTTCCTTTTGGTGTGTCCTCACTTTTGTTCCACTGTCCATGTGTTTGCAAGGGCCATATGTCTATTCTTCATAACGAGCAGCCGTTTTCCTCACTCTGCAGGGACAACCCACTCTTATCGCCTTCAAATGGCTTCAAATAAATGGGAAGTCTGGGTCTCAGTTCATCGTATTTGAAGTGCGGATTGGAAATCATGAGCCTCTACTGCATGCCAGGCTTGTGTGCTAGCTTTAATCACCCCAGATATGTTCAAATATAACACAACGATTTGATTCATTCGCTCCCTTGCCGTTGCGCTCCAGCTCGTCTTTCAAGAATGACATCATATTTGATAAAATGTCAGCCAAGATGAGAGAAGTGCATGGTGTGATTTCGCTGGCACTTGCTAGGCTTGTCAGCTCAATTGGTTACTCCACATTAGGAGGGGAAGGATTGACTGTCCTTATCACACTATAATATTCTGAATTCTTAACCGACGATAAGACATACAAAGAAAAGGCCCAACTAAGCTTTCTTCACACTTATCGCGGCAAAGCCTCCAGTGTAATTGAGAACATTTAACAATAAGGTATAAATGTGTCCAGTTGTTAATACTTTCTTGAGCACAGTCTTTTCAATCAGCATGAACATTTGCAGCATTTGCCATCTTCTTCCCGAAAAAGCTCTCGAAATCTGCCAGATTGTGAGGGCATCTCTTGTGCTCATCAGATGTGTTTTATTTTTATTTTATTTTTTTGAAACAATTTTTAAATCAAAGGCTTCCATGAGTCCTGCGACTATGCAAAGTAATTTGATTTATATATCGAGAAATATGCCAAATTGCTGTTTCATGTGGTACAGAACCAGTACTTGCTAGAAATTCCAGGGGCCCTAAATGTTGACAAAAGCATCTTGGTGGCCTCTATGAATTTATTTTTGTTTTTGTTTCTTTATTTTTAATCAATTTTGTTGGAAGGTTCGCTAAACTTCCAGCTTCTAGAAGAAACAAAGGATTTATGTCAGACAACAGGGAAGGAAGATTGCTCTTGAGCGAGCAAGCAATCAAGTTTGGTAGGCTTTGCAATTTTTGGGCATTTTTGTGGTCAACGGTGGCTAAGTCTTTGGTGACTCTTTTTAGGATTCTATGGTCCTACAAAGTAAGGATTCAAAGCTGTTGTTTTCACCAAACAGAGTATGGTTTGGCTTAATTGCTTTTGTTCAATTCATTTGTCGTTTACGCCCTTCCTACTGTGATGATGTCACACTACTTACTTGTGAGCTGACAATACACCAGATCAGCTTTCCGAACTTTATTCTGACAGACGACTTCAAAGACAAAAAAATGAAGGACAAAACTGAGGCGATCTTTTATGACATCATGCCTTAATTAAAACGTCTTTGACATCCACGCTGACATTTTACTTGACTCATACTACAGCTGATCCTGTTATGAATTCCAGACAGATGGTCTGTGAAGCTAAGTATATGTCAAGAAATCATACTCAATATGTAGAACCTTATTTTTGATGAATCAGGGTCACTTTCATCGTGAACAGGTGCAATGCAACACCTTATTGGTGAACATGACCACGCGCATTCCCACTCTTCAAATGATGTCCAGACGGATAACTTTATCGTCACTGTCTATCTGCCAAGATTTCTGTCATGCTAACTGGGAATCAATGGAGTGGACTTGTTTTTGATTCTGGCACTTTTTCTCCCAATTCTGTGGAGGAGTTGGTGTGTCCAATCGATGACATTTCACGAAAGCTTCAATGGCTACACGGCGTTTAATGAACTACTGCCCGTCAGAGAAATTCACAGCTGGTTCACTTCACACAACAAATTTCTCATATGAGTTTGATGATATTTAATAAATATGTACCATTTTCCCCATGAACGTATCAACTTTAACCCTGGAGAACCCAAGAACCCCTTTCTTCTTTGGAAAAATGATGAATTATACATTAAATGACTGCTATATGTTCACTGAACACTAAAATCTATGTTTATTCAAATATTCAATGCTTTAATCCTAATTTAGAATTAGGGCCAAATTTGACCCTTTGGGATTTAAGAGTAGCATTTGAGTAGCAGAATTTATAGGGGCCAAATTTGACCCCGTGGGTTCTCCAGGGTTAAAAATGCTGTGGTATGTTTCCCATTTTATTGATCCCCTCTCTCGCTTGGTGTTGGTGAATAGATTGTGGTGTCAAGCCAATTACTGCTGTCGAATCAGAGTCGTCTTGGTGACTGTTGGCCATCTGAGGCAATGAAGCAATGGACTGTAGAAAACACATTTCAAGTCTTGCATACCAATATGATCACACTGTGCAGGGTCTGATGTATTGTTTTCAGTGACTTCGTTTGGTGTCCTCTTTCAACCTTTGTCACACATGCCACTTCAAAGGCGTACTTCCTGAGGACGGCTAGTAAAAGACCGCGCATCTCCTCTTTTCCACTTTGAGCACACCATGTCCATTTCAATGTGTTTTCATTGCAAGACAGCTGTGAGACATTGTTGTCTCCTCTTAAAAAATGGGGACATTTGAAACTTTTTCACTGTGGTAGGAGGATTTACAATCAACATGCACAAACTGAGGTCAGGCAGTTGTTTAGAAGAGTTGCAATGAGGAAAAACAATGCACATAATGATATTGAGCCGTCTTTTCTTAAATCTTAAAATCCCCTTTCTGACCACTTGTTTAATCCAGTGCTTCTCAATTATTTTCTGTGACGTACCCCTTCAGAAGAAAAACACTGCTCCCCCCAACTCTTTTGCCGCAACTATAAATAGGATTAAAATAGTATTGTTTGTCCATAAAATTATAAGTACACCTCTGTTTAACATTGTATCCTTATCAGTATAAAAAAAAAAAAAGAATATAATCAATTTACACCAATGAATAATGTTAACGTGTTTTGTTTTGGGGCGGCCCGGTAGTCCAGTGGTTAGCACGTCGACTTCACAGTGCAGAGGTACCGGGTTCGATTCCAGCTCCGGCATCCCTGTGTGGAGTTTGCATGTTCTCCCCGGGCCTGCGTGGGTTTTCTCCGGGTGCTCCGGTTTCCTCCCACATTCCAAAAACATGCATGGCAGGCGGATTGAACACTCTAAATTGTCCCTAGGTGTGAGTGTGGGCGTGAATGGTTATTCGTCTCTGTGTGCCCTGCGATTGGCTGGCAACCGGTTCAGGGTGTCCCCCGCCTACTGCCCGAAGACAGCTGGGATAGGCTCCAGCACCCCCCGCGACCCTAGTGAGGATGGAGCGGTTCGGAAGATGAATGAATGAATGAATGTTTTGTTTTGTTTTGTTTTTTTTAGTCTGGCGAAGGTAAATTCCATCAATTTCCCTGACAAAAAAGATGCAGAGCGCCAATGCACAAACAAACAAACAAAAAACCCTGGGCATCGCACCACACCCCACCCACTCCACTACTTGTGAGGGACTGGCTTAATCCAAGTAGATTCATTTCAACAACTTTTGATTGACACATCCAATGAGGTTTTAGTTTTGACAATGTGTTGTTATTAATGTGGTGTGTTGTTATTATTGTGGTGGACTAACATGTCATAAAAAGTGAAAAAGTGCATGTAATAGTCGATGAATTTCAAACCCAGACCTGTCAGACTGTGAAGCATATGCACGAACCACTATTCAAATATGCTGTTTTATAATTGATGTTTTGCTTGTTTTTTTTTTTTAAACATAATATGGAAGTTGTAAGCCAGGGACTTTGCGACTAAATAAAAAACCTAATTTACTCATGAAGAGACTTTCACTCCTTCAAAAACCCATATTCCAATTTATGATAAATGATGGCATTATTAAGATAAGAGGAAAATGCCCTGGAAGAACAACAATTTATCCTGTTATATCATATGCGCATTCTCTTTGAATAGTTTGTGCTGTAAACCATTGGGCGACCGTCGATTGAGATTTATTGTACGAATCACAAGCCTTCTAAGCACGTGTGGCCTGAAGTGGGCTAGTGAAATGTGACAATGTTCTCTTTACAATTGACATGTGACAATGTTTTCAGTCTGTCACCTGGTTCCTGCCTGTCCGTCACAACAGAACAGGTGAGGAACCAACTGAGGAAGACATTGTCCAGCATATGTTCAACCTGAGCCTGAAGCTGGGCAGAGCTCCACAGCTGTGGAAAACTTCGTGCCTGGTTCCAGTGCCCAAGAACCCCCACCCTAAGGAGCTGAACAGCTACAGACCGGTGGCGCTGACGTCTCACCTGATGAAGACGCTGGAGAGACTCGTCCTCGCTCACCTTCGACCGCTGGTGAGCTCGGCACTGGACCCGCTGCAGTTTGCCTATCAGCCCGGCATAAGAGATTAGAGCGACTAGTCAGGAAGGCTAGTTCTGTCCTGGGCTGCTCCCTCGACACTCTGGAGGAGGTGGGTAACAGCAGGATGCTAGCTAAGTTAAAAGCTATGTTAGACAGTCCCTCCCACCCCCTCCAGCCCGCCCTGACAGCACTCAGTAGCTCCTTCAGTCAGAGACTGTTACACCCACGTTGCAAGACGGAGAGATACCGCCGCTCGTTCCTACCGACTGCTGTCAGGCTGCTGAATAAAAAATGAATTAACAAATAATAAATTTATTTAAATGATATGACAACAAATGTGAATTTGAATAGTACGGGGACTATTGTATAATCTTGCACTTAATTGAACTTATTGACCTTATCCATATTTGTATTTATATTGCACTTAATTGAACTGTGTTTTCTTTTCTCTTAAACTTTTCTCTTCTTTCTACCTACAATCTTGCTGCTGAAGGCTGTAAATTTCCCCAGTGTGGGACAAATAAAGGATTATCTTATCTTATCTTATCTTATCTTATCTTATCTTAA
>CAAKHF010010270.1:5067-16552 GCA_901007745.1 Hippocampus kuda | reverse complement strand
CCCCCCCCCCCCCACCCTCACCTCCCTTGTGAGATTGCTGTTGTGTCTTATGGCTTTTTATTCCTACGTGATGGTCGATGGGTTCATGTAGGAGCAGAAGCCACTAAACACGCGGTGACCGCTCAGCGCGACGGCCGACCTCGTGCAGCCAACATTCAGTTTTTATTTCTTTTTTTTTGGGGTGGGGGGTGAGTTAAGACAGTAAGGCGGGATGCGCCAAACCTTTCGCCTCACCGATCTTTTTTTTTTTTAATTTTGCCTCCAAGGAAGTGGAATGCTTCCGCGCCAAAAACAGAGATTAGATGCCCAAAACGTAAAAAGCTCATCGCCACCTCCCCACGTTCCGATATTCAAATTTGAAAAAATCTCGAGGAATTGGATCGACTTTGCTGAATTTCACACCGACTTTGAAGACTTTTATTCCCTCAAAGCTCCCCCCCACCTCTCCTTGAGCTGAGTTCACTTCCAACCAATTAACTTATTCAGTACCAGCCAATTCTGGACCAAGTCTGAAAAGACGTTTAAAAACGTCTTTGGGAGTGAATGAGTTAAGCGTCAAAATTCAAATCGCCTCGTTCCTGCCGGGTTCACTTTGGCGCGACTGGATCGGGTCGAAATGTCAACTGTCCGTTTGTGTCGCGACCTCCGGGGGCAATCCCGATAAATCCGCATCGTGCTGTTGTCGGAAAGGCAAAAAAAAAGATGAATTCTGAATCCGCGTGGATTACACCGCTTTAACACATGCTTCCAATTGTGTGACATTATTTCCGCACCGACGCAAGCTCTGGATTAATATTCAAGAAGACATTGCAATAGCGATGCTCTGCTGGGGTTGAATGATTTATTCAGCGCCGCGAGTTGTTGTGATCTAATATTCAGTGGGCGGGGATGGGAAGTTTCTCTCGCTTGCATTATCGGTTTCATTTCTTTTGCGGGTCCCCGCTCCGACGCGGTGTTTCATTTTTTTTCCAAAAGCGTCGGCGGTGCGAGACCGAGAGAATTTTCCAAACGCAGAGCCGAGTGGGGCCGTTTTGATCCCGGACCAGCAGGGGGCGGTGTCACCGGGAATCGAAAAAGGAACGCTAGTTTGTTTTTGGAAGTGAAGCAGCGCGTGTAATTTCGAAATGGGCACGAAAAAAGGAAATTGATTGCCAATGTCCGCCTGCTTTGCCCGCGGCTGTCGCGCCTTCGCCGCGTGTGATCTGGCGCCGCTTTTGACATTGAAAAAGTCATTAAAAAAAGAAATTATAATAAATGTCGAGAAATAAGCGCATTTCCACAGACGTACGCCGGATGTCGATTAGGCGTTCTCGGTTTATGAAGTCCCGCGAGGTCACGCCCCCCCCCCCTCGCAACTGCGAATCAAAAGCGCGGCGGCCGTCGACGACGGAATGCCTTTTTATTTTTTAATTTTGCGACAAATGGCAAAGGCGTTGTCGTGCGTGTTGTGTTACAGTATCACCCCCCCCCCCACCCCCGGCAGGCTCGCCTTTGATTTGCCTGTACTAAATAATGCTCTTTTGTATTCTCTAGACTTCATTTGTTCACCGCTTGTAATGTCAGCGCTGCTCAATAAAACATGAACAATGCCTATCCAACCTGCTGCATATCTCCTGTTTCATTTGTCACTCAAACTCGCCGCCCCCTCCACCACCGTCTACGCGGTCCGCCGGTTGTCTGCACTTGGCAGTTTTTAAGAGACCAAGCGGCACGCCCAGGAAGTTTCATTCCGCGCCCGTTAAGACGGGCCGCGGCCGCCTTTCAGTCTGCCTGTCACGTTGGAGCCGCCGCATTAAGTCCACTTCCAACTTCTGTCTCATTAAACAATAAAGAAGCCTTTAATCAGCACGACACGATGGCCTACAAAGTTGAGCCGCGAGCCGCGAGAGGATTGTCGGCTCGCCCACACACACCAGCTGGACAGCGTTTGCAGGGGAATCGCCCTCGCCATCTTTTTTTTTTTTCTTCTGATGAAATCGGAGGAAATCCACAAGCGGACCACACGCACGCACCCTCACTCTCTTTCCCTCTCCCTTTTTTTTTTTTTCTAAACGCCTCTGTTCAATAATTCTCGGCGATAGGCCTCTCGTTTGAATGCTCCTCATTCCAATTACCGCAAGGCAAAGAGACCCTCGCGTTTGTCGGCACGCAAGCCATAATTGGATAATCCCTCAAATTTGGGCGACGGCACAAAATCTGAAATGGAAGCGCAAAGATGGTCAAATATTGACACAGATGAGCCTCCCCCCCCCCAACCCCCTTCCGCCTATCGACGTTGCGGATGATTCAACGCGAACATGGAGGAGCTGTGGCGATACACACTAGCTGGCACGAGGTACTAAAACAAAATTCTGTTCAGTTTGATTTTTATTTTTTAGGCCGATTAAAATTTAGATTGGCAGTAAAGTTTTTTTGGACTAGACTCATCCACCGGTATGCGGCAACACAATTGAGAGGTGAGAGGTGCGTGCGGCTCCCAGTAGGTCCGTACCATCATTGTCTGCAAACGGAAAGCTAGCATCAAGCTAGTAGGAATGAACAAGAGCATGGCTTTTCTTGTCACCTTGTAACCAAAGGATATATTTTTGGGGGGTGTACACCAAAAAAGATGATAAAGCACTCAAAGAAAAAAAATCCCCCCAAACGATGCCATCAAAATAAAATGAAACTGTCATGTTTTGTTATTCAAGACCTAGAGAAAATGGTTGCCTAGCGACAGTAAATGGATATTTGACGTTGGCGCATCAGTCCAAAATGAGTCTTCCCGTCTCCTCGTAATGACTCTCGGCCTCAAGCGCGGCCGTTTTTGCCGGCTCGCACCGCCCGAGAGCGCGACCCGCCGACGTCCCGGTGTGACAGCCGCGTGCTGAGTTGCGCGCGTTTCTTCCACCGCTCACTTAAGAAACGCCGCCGCCACGCCGTGTCCACTTAACGAGACTGAAGCGTCAGCGTTCTGCCTGCAATTACAGCGCTTAGGACTCTTTAATGATATGTTAATGGCTTGGCTGTCTTACCTTTCAGCTGCCCAAACAACATTAAATACCCCGCGGCTGATTAATCCGGCATCCGCAAAAACATCCAATTAGAGGGAAAAATGTTTGACTCCGCTCTTGCCAAACAACGTGCGGCCAAGAATGATGGGCAGTCAATGAAATGCGATTCGATATTGCAGTCAAGAAGATGAGTGGGGATTCGTTTTTTTTTTTTTTTGTTCGACAACAAAAGTGTTAGGCAACCTGGCAAGAAGGAAAAAGAGGAAAAACTGTAACATTAGGATGGAACCGCCCAGTGTTCCCGTTCTTCCTCCACTGTAATTTTTTTACTTGCTGTTTGTTGTCTCAAATACTCAAACGAGTTTAGCGTTTTGGAATCATAAAAGTTAATTACCTGAATTAGCAAATAAATGTTACTTGCTGAGAGTAGAACGGCCACAAGAGAGCGCCAGTGCGTAGTATCGGTGACTGGTATCGCCGAGCATCGATAACTTGACAGTACTGGCCGATACCTGCCAATCACATTATTATATTTACATGATGCTATTTCCTTATTTGTCACCTACTTGCCAAATAATTAGAGGCTAGTTTTGCGCTAAAACGTTCCACAATCAGCCTGGACTCCACGAAACGTGATAATGTTTCACAACTGCATTGGCTGTCATCAAGTTGAAACGCAATCACATCTCAACAATACGACAACACGTCGGCCTGATAGCGCGTGTAATAGCGGTCCGCTCATCAATCTTTTCGCCATAAAAGCCCCCTCGGAGCGGCGGGTTTTTAAGCTCCATCTCGTCTCTTATCAGCTCTCATCAACAGGCCAGGAGAAAGAGGTTGCAAGGGCTCCTTGCTCATTTGAGGTGAAGAAAAAGAAGGGAGGGCAGGGGGGGGGAAGGGGTAGGTAGCCAGAGCATCCTTATCAAAGAACCCGTGGGCTTGGGCTAAAAATAGAAAGCCAAGGAGATTGGCATCGATTTGTGCTGCCGTTGACGGGCCCGATTGGCAGCAGCGCGGCAGCGGCGGGCTGTTGAGCCATCGAGGGAATCCGCCGCAGCGCCTATGATGAGATGAGATGGCCAGATAACTTCTGACAGGCTCCTGCGCCCGCCAACCGGCTCTAATCACACACACAAGTACACAAAAGTGAAAAAGTAATTACCACTCGCACTCACACACACACACTTGAGCAAGTTAAGGGAAGCTGGCTGGCTACGCATCCCACCTGCCCGCTGTCTCGTGCCAAGTCCGAGCCCGAGTGCTCCCACACATACCAAATGAGCCGTGGATGTCCCCGCACGGCATCCGGCCGCTTCCCCTCTTTGCTGGTCTCGCCAGTCAACACCAGGCGGTCCTCCGAGGGGCCCACCAATGTCGCTGACCTTTGTTTTTGTGCTGTAAATGAACTCCACTAAGTGATTGGTGTTATTACACTGTCGACTTTACTGCACCGCCTTGTCACTCATGTCCCCGCTGGATTAACTTACTCGTCGAGCGTGGCAGCAAATGATGTGCGAGCTCTTTGCCAGCATCGTTAAAAGGTAGGCTGGCACTCTGGGAAATCTGCTCATTAGTGTGTAGGCCGAGGGAAGAGTTGCTCTCGGGGAAGTGGAGTGGAGGGGAAAAGTCTTCCACGATGAATGGATTTCAACAAATATCCAAATAACAATTTAGGTCTGTCGTTAGGCACCGTGCCAACGAAGGTAACCAACGTCATCATACATATTTATTTATCAAAAGTGGAAGTCGAGTCCAAAATCGATGGGGTGCCACAAGTCGAAACACGGCATTCTGATTGGTTTGTTCCCTGAGCAACTGTAATGTAACAAAATGGCGGCCCCCAGAGATGGTCAAAACGAGTGGTCCCCCGCACCAAACATGAGTTTCTCATCTGCTGCAAAAAGAGGTACATGCAAACTTAATTCTTTGTCAAGGTAATATAGAGCACATTTCAGCACGCTGGTCAGTTAATTGTGGTTGAATGGAACATTTGATCTGCAGCACTCCTCTCTAACATTCGCTCCCATCCTTCCTCCTTTGCTATAATTACACACAAAAACAGCCAAATAATTATCATTCAAAAGATGCAATTTATGTGTGTGTGTGAGAGAGAGTCTTAATTAGGTGATTTTCTGCAATCTGCTACAAGGGCTCAGCCAATCTGTCTGTGGAAACAAGTCAGTCTGAGCTTCTGCTAATTAGAAAACCATTGAAGTGGTTGTTCGGACTTGGGCATTTTACGGGAGGGTTGTTGTCGGACCGGTGAATTTGGTACAGGTCTGTTTACAGTTTTGAGTTTTTGCGTGATTTTTATTTTTTGTTGTTAATTGGTATATGTCTCCCCCTGGTGGTGAAAAGGAGGAACTGGGTTCCTTCTTTTTAAAATAATATAGTACAGTATTGTCAGTGAGCTACAAACATTTAAATGTATATATTTAGGTAAAATGCATACAGTTTCACTGTGAGCGATTTGATTTACGGAATTAAAACATTTGTAATTAAATGAAATGTCGATCAATTTTGGATTCTATACAGTTCATAAAGTGAAAAAAATTACATGAATGTGCAAGCGATGTGTATGATGTATTATCAGGTCGACCTTGAAAATTGGAAAATGTTTAAATTAATTAAATGAATCCTATCACGACCTAGCATGATAAAGCACTCCTTCATGCTTTTCTTTTATTACTTAGGAAAAAGAAAGAAAAAACTTCAAGGTGTATGAATGCAATATTCCTCATCATTATTCGTCATAAAAAAACGTTTATTTCAAGCTAATCAAAACAACATACAGGAACGAAACAAAATAAAATAATGTATAAGAATGAAACTTTACTACAGTCGTGCAGTCGGAATCTTGTCTTTTTTTTTAACCATTTTTCCAAAAATCTTTATTGAAGCAAAAAAAACCCCAAAACAACAACTTGGAACAAAAATGAACTCAAATGTGTATAAATGTTAAATGTTAAATTGTTTTAAACTGCTGCGGTGACGTCAGCACACACCGGAAGTGAATGTAAAAGCTTGTCACCCGTTTGCCTCAAAAAGCAGTTATTTCAATAAACAAATAAAAAGGAATGTAAATGTGTCTCGGTGTAATAATCTGTTCAATATTACGGTACGCTTTTTTTGTAACTTTTTTTATCCTAACTCCCATTGAAGTCAGTTTGAACGTCAGCACAAACCGGAAGTAAACGTAAAGCGATGTCGCCACCTAGCGTCACAAAGCCGCTACAACTGGTTCGTTCCGGTCTTCGTCAGCCAACCAGGAAAGGGGGTTTGCTGTGATCTGGACTGAGGCGGATGAGACCAGCGACTATTGTTCCGTTCTGCCTCTCCCCCTTTTTTTTGCCAGGCTAAAAACACGAGTCGCGAAGCGGCTACCGGCTACCAAACGGAGCTAACGGCACGAACTGGCAGAGTTCGGCGGTTATTGTCACGCTTTTTTGTGCCCCCACTCGACGTCCTCCCAGCCCGAGTGGTGGGGTCCGCTCGGGGTTTTTGTCAGTCAGCTGCTAAATGGAAATAAAACGAGGAGCTGAAAATGGCAGCAGTCGAGGTGGGTCTTCTGTCATGTTACGCCAAAAAAAAAAGGAAACGAAGCGGGTTGGTTCATTTGCTGGCGTCGTCAGCCTTGAGGGGAGCTTGCGGGTAACTAGGTGACGATCGCTGCGCGTTCCTGTTCCGGCTAGTATGCGTGTTTGCTAATGCACTGCACGAATTAGCATGTGAAGTGTGGCTGCTTAGCATCATCATGCTGTCCTGAGGGCTACTACTATCTGTCTGATCAGCTGACCCTTGTGTCGTCGACGGCATATTATGGGATTGGGTGTTGTTGCCATGGGAACCAGAATGCGCGTGTGGGCCCTGCAGGTGCAAATGAATCGGGTTGCTAGTCAGGATGCTGAAAGAGGAGTTTAAAAAAAAAAGATCCAATCTGCTATGAAGTGACTTGATTGCCTCCCCAAATGAGGTGATGTTTTTGTTTTGTTTTGATTCAGCAAATAAGTTCCTCCCATGATGTGCCATCAAATTCCATATGGAACTCAGGAAAGGATGCACAGTTCAACATTTGTAAATACACACATTGTCAGTCAGTCCACACATGAGCAATAATGATACCATAAAATTAGTTGGAATTATTTGCCGGAATTATTATTTTTTTTTTGCTTGTCTCTTCCAGCTAACGACCTCCCCGTGCATTACCTCCGCCTCCTGGCCCCGCCCTTGCAGCTACTGTCGGCTGCGATGTGGCGCGTCGTGCAACAGGGACTGGTGGACCACTACGGCATGCTGGAGGAGTTTGTTACCATGGTGACGGAGCTGGTCCCCGAGCTCATGAGCTACAGCCAGAGGGCTCAGCTCACCTTGGGACTCCGGGCCAGGGTAGGTAACGAAACGATTTTCCAAAACGGGGCGAATTGAACGCGGTTGGATGGCTTTTGCGCGTGTGTGTGGCTTCAGCTGGTTCTGGAGTTGTGTCGAGGTGAACAGCCGGCGGATATGCAGACAATGCAGCCCCATCTGGACAGAATCAAAGCGCCTGTCAGCACAGCCAAGGATCACCATGTGAGTAAGCCACCTTAAAAAAAAACAAGAAAAAAAAAATTAGACATAAAGCCTGCTTCAACTGGTTTTGTGTTGTGCGTTGACAAGAGTACCATCGACCTGGTAGAGGAGTCAGAGGTGAACTTTGTGGAGCTGGTTCACTCCCTCCTGGAGGACCCAGTGGAGAGGAAGTACTTTTTTGAGGTGAGAGCACGCGCTGGAATCGTTGAGTGCGGCAGCCATTTTTGTTTTTTGTCCTACCATAGGAGATCTTCCCTGTCTACTTTGGGCCAAAGTATCACGCGGCGCTGGAGATGCTGGTGTGGGAGTTTATATCCCGGCTGGAGGAGCTGCTCCCGGTCCCCGACTTCACGCAGGTGCCTCTGTTCTAGCCTCCTCGACTGTTATTTCTCCCCACGCGTGCGTTGAGGAATGTGTGATTGTATCCTCTCTGCTCAGCTGGCAGCTTTGCTCGGAGACGCTCCGTCCTTCCTCAGCGACTGTTTACAATCCTTTTTCCCACCAGCGGACATGAAGGCTCTACTTGAACACCACAGAAACCTTGGGCATTTTGAGGAGAAAGGTTGTCAAATCGGGACAGTCCCACTTGATAAGCGATGAGTCAGTTGCCATGGCGACACTGCGTCCTTACGTTTCTTTTTTGTAGATCCGAGGTTATTGCCGATGGACGACTGCATCCTCACCTCCATGTCCCTTCCTCCGGGGAGCAAAGCCGTCACGGACGCTACCTCCTACCTGCCCGCCCACAGAGACCCGAGGCCCTCGGAGCACCACGCCGGCAGCCCCGAGGCGCCCGCCGGTGACGCCGCCAGCCCCCCGGAGGCGGCGAGCAGGAGGCTGCGGGAGTCCTCCCACGAGGCGAGGAAGCAGAATTCCTGCGAGGAAACCATCGACCTGACGACGTCCAACGACCCCGAGCCGGAGGCGCCGGCGGCGAGCGAGCTCAGCCTCAGCTTCAGGGGGGGGCGGGCGCTCAGGAAGAGGAGGCTGAGCGGCGGCGTGGAGACGCCGGCAAAGCAGAGGATGGACGCGTCGGCCTTCTTGTAAGCAGAACGACCTGTCATTGAATTAAAAAAAAAAAACATATCATATTGGCCCGAATATAAGACAGCCCTGATTATAAGACTCTTTTTCAAGACTCAAGTTTGAAAAAAGACTTTGTGAACACCAAATAAATTTTTATACAGAAAATCATAACAGTACATCTTAAACAATGATCTCTGGCGCCATCTGGCGTCGTGAATGGGTATAATGTCTAGACCCCAAATATAAAACGACCCCCACTTTTTCAGTCTTTTTTCAATGCAAAAAACACCGTCTTATATTCGGGCCAATATGGTAATAATGTAAGTCACTTTTTTTTTTGGACTTTGCAGAGAGTCGTCAATGGATGATGAAAATTCTGGCGAATCTCCCCTAATCTCCATATGGGGGGAGTATACAGGTTTGGATATCTAATTAATGACCTCGTTCATTGAGTACTTTGGAAAAATGCAGACGATAACATTCTCGTTTTTTTCTCGCGACAACAAGACGCTCACGAAGGTCCCGCCGCCTCGGCGGCGAGCGACGCCAAGCTTCCCTGGACGGAGGAGGAGACGCTCCACCTACTGGACATTTGGGGCAACGACTCGATGCAACGCGCTCTAAAGGGCTGCCTAAAGAACCGCCACATTTACGTCCAAATCGCCCACAAGATGGCCGAGAGGGGCTTCAAGAGGACGGTGGAGCAGTGCCAGACGCGCATCAAGCGGCTGAAGAAAGGCTTCCGCCAGAATAAGTCAGTGACGTCCCGCTCACCCCCCCTGTTTGCGTCGCCGCTGCAACTGAAGCGCCATCTCTTTCCCCCCCCTCCAGAGGCACCTCCCGAGTGGAACACACCTTTTACGAGCACATGAAGCGGGTGCTGGGCTCGCCGGCCTCGGCCGCCGCGCCCGACTCGGCGTACGACGTCGACGAGGTGATCGACGACGAGGAGTCTCAGGACGGCGACGACGACTTGCAGATTGTGGGGCAGACCAGTCAGGAGATGGGTACGCCCCCGCCGCCATTTTGTCCCACACACACACACAGGGACAAAAAAAAAAAAATGAAGTCTATGTTGTTCTGCTGAAAGGAACGAGAAACGTGCCGTGGACGGAGGCGGAGACGCTGGCGCTCATCAACACGTGGGGCCAAGAAAAGACGCAGCAGGAGCTGAGGGGGGCCAACAGAACCATGCACATGTTTCCCGTCATCTCCACCAAGATGGCCGCCCAGGGCTTCTCCAGGACGCCCGAGCAGTGCCAGACCAGGCTCAAAAGGCTCAAGTCCAGTTTCAGGCAGTGCTACGAAAACAAGTAGGCGGGCCGAGCAGAAGATGGTTCTCCATTTAGTTTTGTTTGGGGAGCTCTCCTCGGATCTGACTTTATTTTTTATTTTTTCGTCCCGCAGCATGAAGGGCCTGGAGCAAGTCCAGTGCAAGTTTTACCACGAGCTGGCGCGTTTTTTACTGAAAGAGCACCGATCACCGCCGCCGAACGAGGCGTCCGCCGAGACCGACGACAACGACTCGCCCTCCCGCTCCGTTCCGGATGTCGGTACGAAAAAGTAACGGCGCGTCAATACGACATTAGAACGTTTGGAAACAAAAGAGTCAGTTGGTCAAGGTTCAAGTCTTGTGTGCTCGATTAACTCATTCAGTATCAGCCAATTCTGGACCAAGTCTGAAAAGACGTTTAAAAACGTCTTTGGGAGAGAATGAATGAAAAAAGAAAATGCAGTTTGAACATTTCATTTCAGTGATTCTGGAGCGAGCGCTGGTTGCGCAAGTGATATCCTGCTGATTTTGCTTTGTGCCTTCAGTGTCTTTCGTCAGCCTCCAGGACGACAGGAAGAAAGTCCCCTGGGCCGACAAAGAGACCGTCATCCTTCTGGAGCTCTGGGGAGAGTCCCAAGTGAGCAGTTTTTTTTCTTCCAAAAGTCCCATCCACACACAATTTCACGTTTCCTCTCTTTAGATCCAGCAAAACGCAAAAGGCTTCCCGCCCAACGTGCACCTTTTCGGCGAAATATCGGAGAAACTGTCCGTCCACGGCTTCAGCCGCACCGCCGAGCAGTGCCACACCAGGATCAAGCGGCTCAAGACGAGCTACTGGCAGTGCCGGGACGGCATGAGGTCCGGCGGCGAATCAAGAGGCTCGCTTTGCAAACGGCGCCGCTGCAAAATCATCAACGTGTCGTCTTTTTGACGTTTTGTCCGCAGCGCCTCCGGGACCGACAAGGTCAACTTCAAGTTTTTCGATTTGATGGAGCAAATCCTGGACAAGCGTCCGTCCACCTCCACCGCCGCCGTCGCGGACCCCATCGAAATCTCGGAGGACTCCAACGGCGACTCGGTGACCGAAACGGGTAAAACGAAAAAATCGGGAGTCGGATTTGAGGGCGTCAAGGCGCCAAACGTCAAAGTTGCGCCGCATCCCGGCAGAGGGAGAAGCGGGACTGTCCGTCAGCTCGTGGCCGGACGACGAGACGTCGGCGCTGATCGACATCTGGGGGGAAGAGGAAGTGCAGCGCTCGCTGGCGGGCTTCGTCCCCAACGGCCACGTTTACGCCGAGATTTCCCGGCGGCTGGGCGACCTGGGCTACGCCAAAACGCCGGAGCAGTGCCACGAGAAAGTCAAGACGCTGAAGAGTAACTTCCTCAAGTGTCACGAAGGGAAGAAGTGAGTCCCGCCGCCGCCGACGCTGTCGTCCTCCGAGCGTCGTCGCCATCGCATTTCTCATTCCCGCTTTTTCAGACGCGGGAGGCGAGTCGATGACAAGTTCTACCACCGGATGGAGCGAGCGTGCGGCGCCGAGGCGGCCCCACCGGACGAGTGCGACGAGCAAGACGAGCAGGACGGCGGAGCGCCGGACCAGCTGAACGCGCCGTGGGGCGAGCG
>CAAKHF010010265.1:27695-39623 GCA_901007745.1 Hippocampus kuda | reverse complement strand
CGCCCCCCGCCCTACCCACATGTGTGCTCTTGCTTTTGTTTCGCGGCGCCGGGCCGTTTATGTCGCGCACGCACACACAGTCGTTGCCTCCTCGCCATCAGGGGCAGTTACTGCCGCTTCGATTCCTCCTTCATCGGATGGCCGCGTTGTTGCCATAGTAACCGGTATAGGAGGACACACTCAACTGTTTACCTTAGCAAGGGGTCCGTTCCACCGTCAAGAATAATTAATGGTTGATGTGTTTTGGGGAATGCAGTGTTTATACGAGGAAAAAAAAATGAACACCTTTAGCTTATGTCATCGAAAAATTGAATAATGAAATTGTTTAACCCTTTCAGGGACGAGCGGTTACTACAGTGGACATCTTGTCAGGTTCTCATAATTTACGCACGTAAGGGTGCAAACGGTACCTTTGTCTCTCGTCCCAGCACCATCACCGCGTGGGGCAAAGACCACGAGAAGGACGCCTTCGAGCACATCATCAAGCAGTTCCCCAGCGTGCCCGTCTCCATCGTCAGCGACAGCTACGACATCTACAACGCCTGCGAGAAGATCTGGGGCGAGGACCTGCGCGGGCTCATCGAGTCGCGCAGCGCCGACGCGCCGCTCGTCGTGCGGCCCGACTCGGGGAACCCCCTCGATACGGTGCTGAAGGTGCGCTCGGCGGAATACTTGTATTAGTTTTAGGGTTTTTTTGTTTTTGTGTTTGATTTTTGGATGAACCCGTGTCAGGTTTTGGAGATCCTGGGTAAGAAGTTCCCGGCGGAGGAGAACGCCAAAGGATTCAAGGTGCTGCCTCCGTACATCCGAGTCATTCAAGGAGACGGAGTGGACATCAACACACTACAGGAGGTACTCGGGAAAACAAGCTCCCTCTGAATGCGCCCGTTGCCTTTCTTCACTTTGTTTTTTTGGGTTTTTTTTGTTCCTCACAGATCGTGGAGGGGATGAAGGAGCACCGGTGGTCTATCGAAAACGTTTCCTTTGGCTCCGGCGGCGCTCTGCTGCAGAAACTGACCCGAGATCTGCTCAACTGCTCCTTCAAATGCAGCTACGTGGTCACGAACGGACTCGGGGTGAGGCACAGCCTCACCGATCTCAATCTTTTTTTTTTTAGCAGTCGTTTTCATGTTCGTGTACTTTCTTACTTTGGAGTATGATCTTGAAGATGAATTGAGCTGGCTTCCTACCAGGTGAACGTGTTCAAGGACCCCGTGGCGGACCCCAACAAGAGGTCAAAGAAAGGACGCCTGTCTCTGCACCGGACTCAAAGTGGGGAGTTTGTCACCCTGGAAGAGGGCAAAGGCGACCTGGAGGAGTACGGAGCGGTGAGTTCACTTGGCAAACGGTTCAATAACAGTAATGGGGGGTCCGCCACTGTTGATTCTCGATGTTCTTCTCCGTCTTTCGCTTTCCTCCCCGACCAGGACCTGTTGCACACCGTCTTCCAGAACGGCAAGATTGTGCAGACGTACACGTTTGACCAAGTCAGAGACAATGCCAAGCTCAAGGAGAGTGAGCTCGACTAGCCGCCGACATTGATTCACACAACCCGCCCCCGAGCCCCTCTTCCTCAGCCTCTGACATCACGACCCCGAAAACAAACCCGAGGCCTTTGTGCACTGATGATCTCCATCCTGCCCTGAATTCCTCTAAAACTGTGACTTCCTTTAAAAAAAAAAAAAAAAAAAAATCACAGGAGCTCCACGGAACACGCTCATTTCTGATAACAAATGTTATTTAAAAAAAAAAAATGAAGTGCGGCAAGCCAATGAAAAGATGGGTAATCTTCGCGCAGCTGCCCCGCCCTCCTCACAAACCGGACGATGTGATTGGCTCTAACGTACCTGGCTTTTGGTTCGTGGTATTTAAACATACCGAAATACCGTTTTTACTTCCAGGCCAAATGTCAAGCAAAAGGCCGCAACCTTTCAAGTTTTGCACCGAAATACCTTGTGCAGCTCCGTTTCCAATTTGCCGTCATCGAAGAGCATTCCCATCACCACGAGGCCGCCTCATCTTCGCAGTTTCTACACGTGTGTTTGTTTCCGAAGTTAATCTTGTTGAAAATGAGGCATTCCCCCCGGAAAATACTGCAGCTCGAGCGTTCCCGGCCTTCGTGGCTTGGGAAGGGGGGGGGGGTCGGGTTGTGCTCCAAATGACCAAGCGTCGATGTCGAGTCGATACCGCGCATAAAACGTCTTCACTGGAATGAGGAGGATCGAAGGACATGAATGACTTCCTCGCTGTGTGTGTGTTTGAGTGTTGCTGATGCGTGAGTGTCTTACATCTCCGTGTGGTATTCCTTTATGCAAATTCTTATCTGGGATGTTGTTTTTTTTTTTTTTTCCACTATTTATTGTGGATCCTCGGATTGGCTAAATTGAGCAAATGGACACGACGAGCTGGTGACCTTGCAGGTATCCAATGAACCGGCTCGAACATGCAGTCAAATCTCGAGGAAACTACTAGTAGCCTAGTTTAGCACTGTTGGTGGTTAGAAAAGTTAAATTGTGTTCTAGTAGGCCAAAAGTGGCACTAGTATTGGGGGGATCTTTCGACGAATATGCCAAAATTGTCATATGAGTGAGAACATAGACTGTGCTAGTACATCGATATCAAGGATGTTGAAAAAATACTCTATGGGCAGCCCGAAACAATTTAATTGGAAATGGTACAAAAAAACGACACCATGATCCGTTCACACTGGTAATAACACCACCAAATTGTTGCAGAACTCATTTTAAATTCTTATTTTGCCGAGATTATTTTTCATAGCGTATTGGCGGTGTCGTCCTGCTCTTCAAAAAGAAAAAAAAAGTCAATAAATATTCTTTTCGTGTCCGTGACCCACACCTCCCTCTGCTGCATGTTATTTGTAAAATCAGGGCCCCCAGCGTTAGCATTTAGCATTAGCATGGCTGGAGACCTGTGACGTCACCCGCTCGGGTCCATCACACGTGATTGACGGCGAGCGGATGAAAACGCGCAATTACCTGTCATACTTTGAAGGAGGGCACCTTTTTTTTTGTTTGATTTTACAACTGCTGTCAAAAATAATCACCTCGCAGTTTATTGTTGCTTTGTTTCATTACGGGCCCGCGTTTTTGAGTGCTTCATGTTGATTTATCGACTGTTTATACCTCATTGCAGTAAATATTCTTTACAGACGGTGTGGCCAGATAACTGCCTTTCTCTTCTGTACATACGACAACTAGTTTGAAAGCAGACGGTGGTCGAGTTGGAGGTGGTCCGAGAGACGACCACGCGAGATATTTTTGTTGGACCCTTTTTTTTTTTTTTTTTTTTTGTACCAACACAAATATCCAAATCTGCTTGACCGTTCGAACGAACGTCATGCGAATGTGTGTGTGTTGTATTATGGATGATAAAGTGTTTGTGAGTTATTCCTTTCCGTGTATTGTTCGACGTCCGTTGTGCGTATCTTGTTAGTTGTCCCGGAAGCTCACTGACACTTTTAAAGGAACCCACATCGCTGTCTTTGTCGACGACACGACGATTAAACAAGCCGCCTGTCGATTTTTTTTATGTCCACTGCAATGAAAATGGCATTGAATTTGACTTCAGGGGACAAGTTTTCCTGTCAAAATTGTTTTTCTAGGTTTCATTAAATATTTAGTCGAAGTCCAATTGTTATGGATCGACTATTTTTCCTAGTAGTGCAGTGTTACTATAGTGACGTTGTTGTTTAATTGTAACGTCATGCTAAAAGGCTAATACTTTCAAATGTCTTAAATAATCGGGAGTTTTCAAACATGTTTCATCCAGATTTTTTTTCTGTTATAGTTGGGGGGGGGGGGGTGACGTTTGTTTTTCACCAAGCAGAAACCTTTATGCATGGTTTCTGATTTAGCACCGGATGTAATACTTTCCTCACAACGGATTGCATTCGTAAAAGTATTTTCTCGCATCCGGAATGTTTAACCTTTCAAGAAAATAAGCAAACGCCCGTTTAAAGCAAAGAGTTCGTAATTTTCAAGTCGATTAAATTAGTAGCGAAAGTGTTTTTTTTTTTATGAAAAGGGTGTGGCTATTGTGACGTCACAGTAAGTTAATTCGGATACTCGTGATGTGGCCGGCGAATAGGTTTCGTGTTCGGTAACACTTCGATATTCTTTTTTTTTTTTTTTTTTTTTTTAATAACTGGAAGAATATTTGCCTTTTGCGCTAGCTGTCATATGACCTCCTCGCCATCGTTGAAGCTCAACACGCGAGCCACAAAAATGTAGACTACGAAATTCAAACTTGTGGAGGGGGGGGGGGCTTTATTTATTGTCTGGAACGTTCCATCGCAAGGCGAATGTGAAGAACTGAAACAAATAAAATCAGATTCGCTCTGCGCCTGTCAGACGTCACGCTGGAAAAAAATGCCGAGGTGCGGCAATTTGTTGTTTGTACTGTAAAAAGTTTCTAGGGGATTCGGTACCATATCGACAGAATCCATCGTCAAACCTTTCTCTCTTTCGTCACTTTTTTTTTCCTCAGTGCTGATTTTTTGCAGCGTTAACCAGCAGAACCACGTCACGCTGTCAAATCACTCCCACTTTTTTTTTTTTTTTTTTGCCTCCGTGTGGGACCAACATCACCGATTCTTACACAGTCCGGGGCTCGGCTTTGTCAAAAAGGTTTTTGGACCCAAGTCGTGATGACCGGATTTCGGCTCAACTTGTCCCCGCTGAAGGAGCCGCTGGGCTTCGTCAAACTAGTGGAGTGGGTAAGAGAGTTCTTTGTTAAAAGCTTAATGTGTGTGTTTGTGTGTGTGGTTAAGTAAGTGGGTCAGAACCAGAGGACGAGGTGCGGTTCTCTCTCTCCTTCCTCAACTAAACTACTCACTAAAGTAGCAATACAAAGTTTTTGGACCGTTTTCTTGACTTTTGTTGTCGATGCAATTTGATTAGAAACATCTTATTCAGTGACCCACGAAAGAAAAAGAGTTTATAATCCCAAGTTTTTTCAAACATGAAATAATGTAATGAATTAAACATTTTTTGCATCGTTATTAAATACAACGTGGCCAACAGGGGGCAGTGTACAGTCAAACTACTGCGAGTGACTCAGTAAACTGCAGTAACATTAGTATATCTGTTTGCCGAAGATAAAGAATCTATACCCCTGAGTGTTGTTATAGTGTCGATACATTTTAACGCACTGTTTGTGTTCAAACATATTGCTTAAGGCTTATCGCGCCGTAACTATCCGATGCTTTTGATCAGCTTATCAATGGTGATTTGCATTGTGTGTTAGCATTAAGCTAGTTGAAAGCAAAAGTGCTGCTTATGAAGACTTTTGCCTATTTCAACAGCTTCCTGCCCGTCAAGTGACACAGTTACAGATTAAAACCACGCTCAGTAATAATTCACCTCGTGGAATAACAAGTCAGGCGGAAATAACTCCTACATGTACCGCATATTTGTCCGAATAGAGTGAACTAGACACGTTCCAAAGACACGTTTGACTCCCAACTGAGTTAAAGTGTGCAATGAGTCGGCTCCTTCGTCTGACTTGATGGCATTTTTCCTCCGAATGGAGCCGCACGTCATGCACTGGGATCACATGTTGATTGTGAAAGTCCGAATTATGTCGTTTGATGAGCTGGGAAACAACACCCACGATGTCGTCATTCGGTATCGAGAAGTGGGCTTCCGGAGATTCAAAGACTTCAAATGTAAACAGGAAGTCTTGGATGCATGGACGTCAGGAGGATGCTGACCGCCATGTTGCCGTCTCATATGTGCTCCATGTGGCTTCACGTTTTTTAATGGGGGGGGGCAAAAATAAGCGTTTAAGCAGGAAGCGCACAGGGGCCAGTGACATATGGAGAAACATCTGGTTCGAGGCCTCTTAGTGTGTGTGTGTGTGTGTGTGTGTGTGTGTGTGTGTGTGTGTGTTTAAAGTACATGTGTGGTTCTTGAGGCCTGAAGCTAAAATGCTAAAGCAGCACTTTTAAACGGAACACACCCTTAACCCTTACATGCTCTTCGGCAAAATTTGACCCATTTTGTCAGTTCACAAAAATGCAAATCCCCTAAAAATACAAATACCCTCCGTCTGACTTCTCCCAAACAGTTTCCAAAGAATGGCGTTTGTGCGCCGGCATCACATGGTCTCCTCCGCACTAAATCGCATCTTGCCCCCGCTCCTGCTGGGAATTCCGCAGTGGAATGCTCTCCAAGGAGACACTTTAGTCCTCAGCATGCATTTGAGACCATCAAAGATAACGTGAGAATGCAATTCCGGCCCAACTCGGGATGCTTAAGAGCAGACGCCGAACTGGAATACTGCGGAATGAATTGGATTGTCGAAAATGGGACTTTAACTTGGAGTGGTTTGAAGAAAAACTCCCTATTCTCTGTTGATGTTGATGAGACCAAAGCCATGTCTAAAATGAAAGTACAGGTATTGCTTTGCCATCATATTGGGGCATCGTGGTGCGGAGGAGCTATGTTGAAGTGAGAGGAGGAACTTCATTTAGTCAAGCCATAGCCCTGTCTAAAACGAAAGTATTGCTTTGCCACCATATTTCGACATCTTGGTGCTAAAGAGCTATGTCAAAGTGAGAGGAGGAATTTTATTTGGTCAGGCCATAGCCCTGTCTAATAGAAAAGTGCTGACATTTTGTGGTATCGACAGGAAATTAACAAGATTGTTTCGGGGGTGTCCGTTACTTTTAGCAAACTAATTAGCTTCTGACGCATTGCTGTCTCGTTGTCCCCAACAGCTCACGGCAATATTCGCTTTCGGAAGCTGCGGCGGCTTCGCGGCCAAGAACATCCTGTCCGTCTTCTGCGGCGATGGCAGGAACGAAACGCTCGACGTCAACTTCCACTATCCCTTCAGGTGAGAATCGGTTGATTGTCATGAGCCGGATGATTAATCGGTCATGACCGACTCTGACCTGGTGTTTTTCGTGTGTCAGGTTAAGCCAAGTGCCGCTCATCGAGGGCAACTCCACGCTATGTAACCACTCCGTCAGCACCACGTACCTGATGGGAGACTCGGCCTCGGCGGCCGAGTTCTTCGTGGGCGTCGCCATTTTCTGCTTCCTGTACAGCATGGCCGCCCTTTTGGTTTATTTGGGCTACATGCACGTTTACAAAAACTCTGACTTTGGACCCATTTTGGTGAGGCTTCTGCATCTCTTGTCATTTTCAAGAGTAGCAAGCGGTGGACACACCCCTGCTCGAATAAAGTTCAGCTGTTCTTGCGCGCTAGCATACATGCATACAGACCCGATGCGGGAACGAAGCAATGAATGAATGCGTCGACCGCTTCTAGGACTTTGTGATCACGGCGGTCATCGTGTTCCTGTGGCTGGTGTGCTCGTCGGCCTGGGCCAAGGGTCTGCAGAACATCAAGGACGCCACGGACACCGAAGGCATCGGCGCCACCTTGGCGCTCTGCAAGGGGAGCAACGTCACCTGCGAGGTCACCGAGTTCGCCAACCTGCGGACGCTCAACATCTCCGTGGTGAGACAATTGATTAAAAACAAAACAAAACAAAACTGCGTTCTCTGGCTGAACTAATTTCCCGGTCATGTGACATTTGTGCAGCCCCGCCTTGTTGCTAGGCAGAATGAGTGGCGCGCAATTGATACTTGTTATTGAACACAAAATATATCTGGGGATGTAATGTAATGTTTTTTTTTTTTTTTTTAAAAGAACGCCATCACTTGGATTTTATGCAAAAGTGTCCCCCCACCCCACCCCACCCTCAGTTTCTTCAGCACATGCTTCCTTACTCACACAGTCATGAGACACTGAGCAACAACACTTTCATTTTTCGCTTGGAATCGACACAAGCAAGCTCACAATGAGCCAACAAATCGTTACTCGTGATTGAAAAATGCTTTGTTTTTGTCTTCCCCCAATCCCCCCATCTCCCCATTCCCCCCCCTGCGTAAATGTTTTCAGGTATTTGGCTACCTCAACATGTTCGTGTGGGCTGGCAACGCCTGGTTCGTGTACAAGGAGACTCGCTGGCACTCGCAGAAAATCTCAACCCAATCGGGACCGGGGAGGCAGCAGGTTCCGGCAGCTATCTAGCAGACACACACACACACACACACGCACACACACACACACACACACACACACACACACACACACACATACCGCAATTGACAAACTGGCGTTTTTGTGCCCAAACAAACCCTACTTGCACCAATGCTTTTAGAATATCAAATTTCTATTTTCTGATCGCAAAACATGCCTTTAGTGTTTATTTTGTAGCTTGACCAAAGAAAGTCATCATTCGGGTACTGTTATGATCCCTCGACTTGTCCTAGTAAGGGGAAGGAAGGTACTCATTTTGACGCCTAGCAACTCAATTTTTTTAATATTTACGTCCGTGCTGAATTTTGTTGTGCATAATTTTCTTTTTTTGCGGAGAAGGTGAGCTCAGTATGCTTTTTCTTTTCTCTGTTTGTTCATGAAGAACATTCATGAGGCTCTCCTGGCTTTTGAATGCATTGAAATGGTTAGATTTTGCCCGCCTTTATTTACTTCAGAAAGGGTGCTCGGCTCGCTGCGTGCGGTTATTGATTCTGTTTGTGGCTTTTTTTTTTATGCCAGGATTCTCTAAAGGCCGCGTACAGTAAAAATAAATCTCTTCTAAATTTGACACACCGCATAAGCGTGTTATGAACTAGCCTGACAAATCCTGAACGATCAAAACAATCGGCGCGTATCGAGAATGAGGCTTCAAATGAATGAAAAAAAATCAAGCTGCTGAATGCGCTAAAACCACGCGCCGCTCAGCTGTCAATCAAATACCTCGAGTAAACCACATCCTCCAAAAATTAAACAGGCCCAGACTGCGGCACTCAAGTCGAAGTCTCCTCATTCTTTTCCCGTGGTGCTTTCTACCCCATGGTGTGCGCACACCCGTGGTGGACAACGAGACACTCTACAGCAGCCTCTCAAAAGCATGCACCTTGAAGCTCATTGAATAATTTCATGTTCTGTTCCATTCACTGTTTTTTTTTCCTTTGTCAATTTTCTTGCTTGATGTTTGCATTGCGAAGTTTTCAATACATTTTGATATCCGTTTGTTTAGAATGGAAGTAGATATGGATGCCGAATAAAAGACGAGATGTGCAGGTGCGGGGGCATACTGGTGATGGCCCCTCCTGCACATGCTGTGTCCCAAATGGCTCCTATGCATTTCGTTTGTTTTGCCATTTATATCTTTTGACTGCTTTATGACTTTTTCCCCCCTTGCAATACAATTTAAATATGTATAAATATTCAGTGTTAATATTTTCTTGCCAGCATCATTGCGTAAAGTCAGAAAAAATATTGCTTGTTTCACATGCATCCTCATAAAGTGAAGTTGCTTATTTTGGCCACAAGAGGTCAGCGCAGTAAAATACATGGAAACCTTTATTTTGTGAAACTGGCTCCCGGTAAATGAAAAAAGTAGCATAAATACTGCACTGGGCTTTATTTACAACCTAAATTTTTGTTCCGTGGAATTGTTTTAATTGATTCCCAACAGCCCATTTTCTTAATTTCACAGATTGCTGCTGTCAGTGTCGGTTGTGGAGGATGCAAAAGAGATTCAGTGGACAGTGATGATGTCAACTATTTCAAAATGTTTCAAAAATACTCGAAGCGTTGAAATGATTACATTTTTTAGATGATAATGTTCAAGAAGGATTTTTAAGAACTTTTCTTCTTCTTCTTCTCTTTTCGGCTTGTCCCTTTTCAGGGGTTGCCACAGCGAGTCATTAATTTCCATCTTTCCCTGTTCTCTGCATCCTCTACTCTGACTCCAACTACCTGGATTTGCCTTTGGTCATGTCATTCACACCATTTTTAGGATTTGAAATCAATATGATATATTGATTTAACAGTTATATCTCCATACTACAAACAATAAACCGTGAAAAAAATTAAATAATTTGATTACTACAACAACAACAAACTCCAGAAGAAACCATTCATTTCTCCACGCTGAACTTCTGACCTCACCGAGTCACGGCACTCGATTGTCACTCCAACGCTTCGACAACGTGCCGATTACCTCCGAGAGGTGCCGGAGATGACGTCACGGGCTCGTTCCACGCCTCCTGCGTGCGAACGAACGAACGAACGAACGAGCGAGAGAGGAAGGACGGCTCGCGGCAAAGCAACAAGGAGGAAGAGCAATGGCGACACTGGCTCGCCTCATCCCAAGTCCGGATAGCTTCCTCAGCGAGCCTTGGTCTTCGTTCGTCGGTGCGGCTCAACTACGTCTCGTTGACGGTAAGTTACCAACACGCGCGGCCGTTGACGCTTGTCTTTTTGCGGGCAAAGTGTCAGGAAGTGTCTCCCCCCCCCCACACACACACCGCCCTCCCACTACCCCCCGCGCTTTCCCCGCACCCTCCAGCCGCCAAGTGTTCTGTGATTGACTCGCCTCCTCCACCAACACGCAGCGTCTGTCAAAAGCAGCCAAGTAACTGTCAAAAAAGACGACCGCCAAACGGCCAATGGAGAGCCCGACTTGTGGGCCACGCACTCCCCGAAGCTGCGAGGCGAACATTGACGCTGCGTGTTTTCGGCCCACTTGACTCCTACACCGAAGCTATGTTGGAACTATGCACTCCTTGAAAGTTTTGGGAGCTGCTTTTGACAGCGAGTTGGAGGTGGGGCAGCTATTGCTAGCAAGCTAATGCTAACCACTGTGTCAAAGTATGCGCGCGCAAGTTTGGAATGTGTCTTCTTTTTTTAAATTCGCTTTGACAGTTTTTTGGGTTTGTTTGTTTCCACGCAGAATCGCTTTTGGAGAAGTGTCACGGAGAGTTTTGCGGTGTCAATGAAGAAGGTGAGTTTGGGGTGGGGGGTGGAGGGGGTAGTTGAAGCTGTCGGGTTAAAAGCTGCGGGGATGGCTTGTTTGTTGCAGCCTGGTCGTCTGTCGTTGCTTCAAGTTGCACTTCGACTCGGCTTCAGTGACCGAACTGGCAACAAGTCGAGATAATCAATCGCAGTTCAGAGAGCATTTGTGCTTTTGAAAACTATGGAATGCACTTTGTTTACAGTCAGCGGCGTATTAAAAAAAAAAGGGGGTCCAAGACAAAAATATTTACATTTTTGTTTGACTTTTGTCAATTTTACTCGAGTCTCTTGTTATCACAGAAATGATGAAGACATTCAAAAAGACGACAAACCGAGCCAACATGGTCCGAAAAGTTGTTGCTCCGTGATCCATGCGTCTCCTTTATTATCTTTACGTCAATGCCATACTTTTTCGACAGCTCCCTTCATTTTACGACAGCTTCGAAGTAGGACATACTAAGAGAGCCTTGGGGTGGATACATTTTTACTTTTAGCAACAATAAAATGCCAAATGCAAGCCAAACAGTTTAAAAAATTATTCAAATGAAGGACACTTAAAATAAATGCTTTGCGTTAGTAGGACTACATTTTCCATGATTCCTCGACACAATAACGGGAAGTAATTGTCATTCCGGTATTTATTATTATTGTATAAATTATTTGAAAGAAAAATGTGAAATTTTAACTGCATATTGTGTGTGTGTGTGGGGGGGGGGCCTCTTGAACCAGTTTTGGAATTCCTTCGCACCTTGTGAGGTATAAATACTCCCAGGCGCAGCACGTCACGCTCTTGAACCGCCGCCAAGCCGCGGCCCTCGTGCGCGCGCACACAAATAAACACGCGGCTGGGGAAAGTCTTCACATCGGCTGGTCAAATACCACCCCGACCCACACACAGTCACGACCATGCTTAAATCTTCCTCAGTCAGAGCCAGAGTGAAACTGTACATGCCGACTGGCAAGCCGCAAGGAAAACAAACCTTGCAAGTGTTCCCCAGCTACGTTGCGTTTCCCACAGGTCGTCTTTGTGTGTTGGAATGGCTTCATGTCGTGCTGCGCTGTTTTTTGTAATAGTTGCGAAGGGGGGGG
>CAAKHF010010265.1:17389-27675 GCA_901007745.1 Hippocampus kuda | reverse complement strand
GTAGTTGGGGGGGGGGGGGGGTGAATAAAGAATAAAAATAGTTCAAACTCCCAAGAAGTCAGCGGAATGAAAGGGTGCGTGTTACGGCAGCGAGTAAATTTAAATTTTAAAAGGAGACTTTTTCTTGAATGACCTCGCCCTCGATGCTCATCACTCAATTCTTGATATATATATAGATATAGATATTTTTTTAAGCAAACAGAGTTGTAAAAAAAAACCCAAAAACAAATCTGATTTGAAATTAGACGGTGAAGAAATTGGAATCGTGGAATGAATTTGGGGCTTCAGGTTAGTTCGCAACAAGTCAGCCAGTCTTTGTCATTTCAATGCAGACAGGAACTTGGAGTAACTCGTCGCTTTCGGCGCCTCTCACTAAATGTGGATGCGTTCAAAACGACGACCCGAATCTGCCCGTCGCGTTCATCCTGCGTTTGTATACGGATGGTCGGGCAGGAAGTCGCCCATTGACCGCTTTGTGTGTTGACACCTGCTTCTCGCCGCCCTCCTCAGGGATCCTCCGCTGCCGCCGTCTGTTTCCAGTGCTGGAGGACTTTCATCTCGTTGTCTGCCATGTCTGCAATCAGGTGCTCACCCCTCAGGGCTTCCTCACACGCTACGGTAAGATGAACCGCGTGTCGAGTGATTTTTATCGGACCCCCCCTCCCCCCTCCCCCCGGACGTTTAATATTTATGGTCGTAAATCCCTGAAGTGGGGTTGCACACATGCTAACAAACAAAACGCATGATATTTTCTCTCCCCATTTGGCTCGGAAATGGTTCAGTGAACACATTCAACATCTGAATGTGTTTTAAAAAAGGCAAAAATAACTGTACATTTTTGCTGATTTTATTTTATTTTTTTAAAATTTTGAAGCCCTAACTCAAATCGTCCGATTCAATCAGTCGGCGTATTAATCACTCTCATCCGTTGACGCCCACGTCACTCACCGGGCCAGGCTCCACCTTTGAAAGACATCCATGGTCAAAAGTCGCATACGTTTGTAGAATGTGAGGATGAGGACAAGTTGACAAAAATTCTACCTGGACCGCATGGCATTGTTTAACAATGCAAAATAATTCCCCCCCCTCTCATTAATTGATGCCATAATCATGAGACGAATCAATTCTCAAAATATTCGACAGCCGCGCCCGTCCATAAATGATTCATGCGGCGTTGATCGCGTCAAGCACACCCCCCCCCCCCCACACGTGGCTCAAGTTGCCCACATTTGCTCTCAAATTGAACAAAATATATCCCCTTTGCTCTACCCGATTTTAGTCTGCCCTTGAGCAAGGCACCCGCGCCCCCTTTTTCAAGGCTGCTTGCCCCAATTAAGAATCTTGACACTGTCATCGGTGCTCACAGATTGCGACTTGATTCGCTCTCAACAGCCCCCCCCCCCCAGCTCCTCCTGATGCTGCTTCCGGCACGCGCTCCAACCACAACGTCCGCACACACACACACGCAAACTGCTTCCCGAGAGAGAAAAGAGACTCCGTCATAATTGCATGCGCACGCATTCTTACTTTCAGTTTCTCCGCGGAAAGAGGTCAGTGGTATTGTGAGGGCGCGCACACACACACGCACACACATCGACGCAGGCTCCCGGCAGCCACTGTTGTTTTGTCCCTGCTCCTACAGCCCCCTTCCACCCCCACACCCCCTCCAAACCTTGTTTGCAGCGGTTCTGCTTGCTGACACGCACACAATTGGCAGGGAAGGGGGGGGGGCGAACAACAGGTCTAAAACGCACTCTGAATACATGCGCGCACACACACGTGTCGCGCGAACCAACACGATGTCGTAACAAGTCGTCGCTCGGCACACGTGAAGTTTGTATTCATGAGGCAGGGTTGGAGTCTTGACTTCAAATTCAAATTACGGGGCGGGCTCGAGTGCGTCACACACGCATTCCCCAAAAATGCTCCGGCCGCAGGTGAACGTTGTTGTTGTTGCCACCGTCGCGAGCGCGTGGTCGCCTCTGTCCCTCTCCGACGGGGTGAGGCATACACACACGTGGGGGGCTTGCTTCAGTCAGCTTGGAGTTGTTGCTCACATGTTGTGCCCACTATGTTTTGCGCAAACATGTTTATTTTAACCCACACTCCCAAAAAACCAAAATATGGTTCCTTTTTTTCTTTTTTTTTTAATTTAATTTAATTTTTTTTAATTTGCATTGGTTATCCCTCCCCCCATTCTTATTTTAGTGTCACTTGTTGCTCTCTTGTAGGAGTTTTTTGGGGCACAAAATATTGCCGCTCAAATATACTTATGCTGTGTATTGTTTTTTTAAATGTTTTTTATTTTTCCAATTTTGGAGCCCCTTGGCTGTCAAGAGTAAGCAAAAATACGCGCAAGAACGACGTTTTGTTTTCCTGCTGCCACTTGGGTGTTATTTCACTCCGTTCACAGTCTTCATTTGCGCCCCACCTCCCCCGAACTATTGATCGCAGCTCGCAACACCCCCTGGCCTTCCTCTGTGTAAACGAGCCAACCGAGCTTGCTCATCACGCACCCGGACCGGGCCAATCGTCAGCCGGCTCGGCTCGCCGCATCGCCATAACGACAAGCAGGCAGGCAGGCAAGAGCGCGTCGTCGTCGGGGCGCCCTTGCAGTTAAGCGGCCCGGTGACCTCGCCCTGACTGCCGCCCGTCGATCGTAAATCACTACAGTGAAATTCCCAAACCGCAACTCGAGCCGATGCGGCCGGCGGAGTCTCACCCACGCGAGCGCCAAAACCCGAAACGGCTTCCGTGTGGGCGCCGCGTGAAATCATCTGCTCATGTCCCAGACTTGACGGGAGCCGCGTACCTGCCAATTGCGACTTTGGACTTTGATCTCGCGACTCGGAATCCAGCTGCCATTGGTCCTCGGCTTCCACTCGCCTGTTTACTCACCTGCCATCCACACGCACGGCACTCACGTCCCCGTCGCGTTCCGACGACGCAGTTTGTCCACTTGTGTTTATTTTTACTTTCCCTCTTCCCGTTTCCTCTGTGTCCCTTCATTCAGGTAGTCGGGGTTTAGCGTCCCAGTGAGACAGAGAGCAAGAATCCTGGACCGCATCCCCCCTCCGTCCCCTCCCCACTTTGCCCCCACCAAGACATGCATAGCAAGAACCGTAAGTGAGCTCCTCTCTCAATTTATTCCCCCCTGCCCGCTTTCTGGGCTCGCCACACCCGCATTCCGCTCCAAATGTATTTCTAATTGATGGCCGCGGTGAGTTGGCACGGCGCACACGCTCGGTGAGGGGTTGTCAGTGGGGGACGCCGTTGGTCCTTTTCACTCATTCAGTACCAGCCAATTCTGGACCAAGTCTGAAAAGACGTTTAAAAACGTCTTTGGGAGTGAATGAGTTAACAATGCATCGGCTGCGCGTTTTTGTCTCGTTTCAGAGAAGCGCCACGGCTCTTCGGTCCCCTCGAGGAGCTCGCTGGTCCTCATGAAGGCCAAAGCGCCCGCCATAGCGGGCGGTCCCGGCGACGCCATGGCCTTTCGGATCCCCAAAGACTATCCTCACTCGCGCTTCAGCAAAGCGCCGCTCGCCGTCTACCCTCCGAAGGGGGCTCGGAGCAAGCCATGGTGCGCGCCGTACACGCTCAACGATGTGTAAACGATGTCTGTTCCGAATATTCGTCCTGTCAAATGCACTTTTGAAATCACAAACTTTTGGAACCGCGTGACGATTCCCCGTTTTTATTCCCTCCAGTGTGTCTCTTCCAGTGGTGAGCTTGGAGAAGATGCCGTGCCTCAGCCGAGCAAACTCCGCCTCGCAAGTCCGCCTCTCGGCCCCGTCGTCTTCGCCCTCCTCGTCCCCCCTCAAGCACCCGCCGCTCCCCCCCGCCGCCTTCCCCGGCGAGAAGCTCCCCAACGGTCGGGGCAACAGCGGGCCGTCCACGCCGCGCTCGTCCGCGTCGCCGTCGTCCCTGGACGGACGCCCCAGCCCGGCGCGCTCCCCGCTCGACAGGCGGCCGTCGCCCTCGCCGTCCCCCTCCCCGGCTCCCTCGCCCGCTCACCGGACGGCCCCTCATCTGTCATCACCGTCGCCGTCTGAGAAAAAGAATCCAAATGGCACCAAGGCTTCTTCCAGGTCACACAACAGACTCTCAGGTTCGTACTTCTTATTTCCGCTCCGGCATCTTCGCGGCAGTTCTGTTCCCTCGACCGGCTTTGAGAGCGGAATTCCTGCGCCTTTGTGCGCGTGCGCTTTCAGAAATTCACACGCTCATTCTTAATCTCGGCAACCTCTGGAGAGCGTCCAGCTCGAATATTTGGCTGCAGACAAGATGGCCGTGACAGGCAGAGGGAGACTTTCTCACTCTTGACTCTTATCACTGCTCTCTCTCTCGCCCGCCGCCAGATTTCCAATCTGTGAACTTCTATTCTTACAACCGCTCAATGTCCGAGATCGTCCTCCATATTTTGCCCCTCTCTCACTCAGCCCTCCCTCGATTTCTGAGTCATGATTTCATATTTTAAATTTTTTTTTTTTTGTCCTGTGTTGTTGGTGTTGGCACAGGAAAATCACAGAGGCCTCCCCGGTGTGCTTTCATTTATTATTATCATTATTTTTTTTATTTTTAATTTAATTTTTTAAAGCTTTCGGCCCTCACTTGTCGACACGTGAGATGTAATCAAAACACGCCGACCAATTTGGAATTCAAATGAATGTGGTTTATTTTCCCACTTTAGCTAAACGAGCCTGCCAAGTTCTGCTTATGGTTTTTTTTTTTTCCCTTCTTCATATGCATTGCAGCAACGAAAGCAGACGGGGGGGAGGGGAGGGGATCGTAAAAGCTCATTTGTCACCGTCACATTTAGAAATAGCACTTCAACGTATGCTTTCATTTATTTATTATTATAATTATTTTTTAATTTTATGGATTGATTTTCAACAGGAAGAATCTTTGACCCAGATAAGCACTGTGGCGTTCCGGACCCGGAGACCAAACAGCCGTGCACGCGCTCCCTCACCTGCAAGGTATCACCCCGTCACTTCCCAAACACACTCGAGTATTTGTTCGGTACATCAACAACCTGTCAGCAGTTGTGGAAAACTGTTTTTGTATCTGGGGCGCACCGCATTATCGGGCGCTTAGAATCGCACAAAAGTGGCTGCGGTTGCACCACTAGATGGAGCTACGCTAAAGGGAATACAATACAATACAGCTTGATTTATGTAGGGCATTTTGAGTACCCAATTAGAACCTTTATCCCCCCCCCCCCTCTTCCTTTTCCATCGGCTTACAGACTCACTCCTTAACCCACCGCCGAGCCGTGCCCGGCCGGAGGAAACATTTCGATGTCCTCCTGGCCGAACACAGAGGCAGGACCAAGGAGAAGGAGGGAGCGAAGGAGAAAGACAAGGACAAGGGCGGCTGCAGCCCGAGCGCTTCCTCGCAAGACGCCGTCTGTCTCGGCAATCCTCCCTGCCCCAACGGCCGCCCGCTGTCCACGCTCAAGTTAAAGCTGGCAAACGCACACATACCCAGGTAGGATGATGGACCGAAAATGCTCTTCAACCCGTCCAGCCTCCCCTTAAAAACCAACCAAACTTTGACAGCACTCCAAACTGTTGTGTCATACTTTGGGAAAAAAAAACATACAGTGATACCATGATGTATAATAGTCATGCAGACAAAAACGACGACCGTCACATGTACCATTGGACACTTTTTTTGGTTGAGGATAAAGAATATGACTGTGTATTGTTGTAATTGTCTGTCTATGTGTGTTGAGGCACCATTTGTACCCAAAAAAAAAAACACTATTGCGAAATCGTGACACCGTCACATCGATACTGTTCTGTAGCTTGTATGTGGATCTTTTTTTTTTTTTTTTTTTCGTTATTGTTAGGAAGAAGCCAAGTGGGCATTCGCGAGGCAAAACTTTGTGGTTGACTGTTTTATCCCTTTCACAGACAACGGTTACCACAGTGGACAGCTGATCATGTTTTCGGGTTACAGGGTGCATGAATAGCATGAAACACGTCTTTTTTTTTTTGTTTTGTTTTGTTTCGTTTGATAGAAAACAAGGTCACTGCCACCATGCAGAGGTTGCATCTCCTAATTTGTATCTGAAATGATAGCTCATATTTGAAGGCGCCACTGTACAGCAAAATTGGATTTGCAATTTTTTTTTTATTTTTTATAGCCACTTTCTCTCCTTACTTTCCACTGTTGTATTTTGTACCCACTGCAGGGTTCCTGGCATGGCCCCCTCCATGCCTCAGCCTCCAGCACCTGCCCCACCGCCTTTCCCCACCCCTCCCTCCAACGCGGAGCTCCCAACCCAGCCCCGGACGACGCCGACGACGGGCGGAGATAGCGAGCGGCTCTCCAGCGACGAATGCGACAACACACCGACTCCCGACGATCCTCACAGACCCGGCTTCCACTTCACTCACCACCACCCTCAGCCTTTAGGGGTGAATATGGACGCATTCTGAAGTTGCTGGTTTTAATATTCTCCTAGACAAACTTTGGGCATCAAATCTTACCTGTCTGTCATTTCTCGCCTTTTCTGGATGCAGTTTTGCATATTCAGCAGCAGGCTCATGGGACGAGGCCACTACGTCTTTGATAGGCGGTGGGACCGGATGCGGGCGGCGCTCCAGAACATGGTGGAGAAGCACCTCAACGCACAAATGTGGAGGTCAGTGTGTCAGTGTGTCAGTGTGTGTGTGTGTGTGTGTGTGTGTGTGTGTTTCGCAATGAAAGGTACAATATTATGAGAATAAGCTTGCTTTTTTTTTTAAATTCAGTTTGACAAATCATTTTCTTCCTTTAATTTCATTATGATAAATCAACTTCTTTAAAAAGAAAAAGAAATATTCTCCAACTTTTGACACTTCAATATTGGATTTTTAAATGTTACATTGTACAAAGTGAATTAAATTCATATAAATACATATTTTAAAAAAAGGAAAAAAGAACAAGAAACTATAGATTGAAAAGAAGTCAAGTCTTGAAAGATTTAGAATCAAGTTGATGGAAATGACTCAAGCTGTGAAAGGCAGTAAGAGTCGAGGTCAATATATTTGAAAAGCTCATTAAATTCGTAATTAAATGATTCTGGAATGATGGTGACCGGCGACAAAGGTTCAAATAATTTCGAAGATGATGGCGAGTTTAATTGACGAGCGACGCTAAAAGGGCAATTTTATTCTGAAACGCAAATATTTCCTGTAGAAAATCAGATTTTTAAAAAAAATTCTTCCTGATCCTTCTTCGTCCAGTTTTCATGTAAACATGTGTGACTTTTACTGTTTTGTCTCAAATGGATCACTTTGGATTTCTGATGGCATTTAAAGGATGCTTTTAGTATTTATTTAGGATTATGAGGTGGTCCTTGCCTTAAAGAGACCCTGTGCATCTTTGTTCCAGAAAGGTTCCTCTTGCTGCTGAGAGCCTGCACTCCCTCTCGCACTCTGGCGCTCCCAGGCAAGCTCCGCCTTCCTCTCCCACGTCAGACGCCTGTCCTCCGTTAACCGCCCCGTCCAGTTCCCTCACCTGCGCTCCCTCCTTCCCTCCCCTTGCATCGTCACCCGGAGGTTTGATTTTGAGAGATCCCCCTCAGCCAATTTCCACTCTGAGCGCATCCCGTCACGGTGCGCACAGAGCCAGTCGCCCCACCAAAGAGCGAGAGGACTCATTAGCGGAAGCTAAGAGAAAAAACTCTTCGTACTCCTGCTCCTTCCGGAACGGGACCGGCTATCATCCGCCGCCGCAAGCGTCGGCGGGCTCGGACGCGGCAGCGGCGGCGGCGAGGAAAAAGGGACATCACGGTCAGGCGGGGAACGGCATTTGGAGCTACAGCGCCCACTGGTTCACCAAAGCTGGCCAAAGTTCACATCACAGGTAACGTTGAGGTCATGTGAGTTCGGTCGGACCGCGGCATTTGTACACGAAGGGTCCAGTTGGTCCTCACTAAATGTCATCTCAAGGCAAATTCCCCCTCGTCTGCTCCCCAGTGATCTTGGCAACCCCAATATATCCTACTCGTCCAGCAGGGAGCTGGCAGCCGCCCCCTCCTCCGGAACGTTGAATTACGGGCAAAAAGCAGAGGGGAGGAAGAGGAAGAGCGCCGGCCCGCACGAAGCAAAGAGCGGCAACAAGCTGAGCAGGCTGGGAGGTGCGGACGGCTTCTTTGGGAACGACGGCGAGTCCCAAAGACAGGTTGGCCGGAGACCATATTAAAACCAAATCTCAACGAAAACGCCGCCCCAGCTGCCGTCGGAGCTGTCCAGTTGGATTTTTCCTCTTTACTTGAAAAGGAAAAACAAACTAAAAGCATCTTGAAACTTTATTTTTTTTTAATTGAACCTTATTGTTACACTAACACCCAAAACAAGAGAATCTTTCATCTAACAAACATACACTAGCTTAATGCTAACATATAATGTGAAGCACCATAGACAGGCTAACCAAAATTAGCGTCGGCGGCGATAAGACACCTTTAAACAAACTGCAACTTTACACTTATTGAAGCGAGACAATTACTGTTTTGTCCATATCGTGCAGCACGACTAGTCAAACTAAGGCCCGTGTTGTCATGTCGACGAGCCAGCATCTCTTTGCTGCTCCACTACAGACCTTGTAAGGAAGCAGTAACATGCGTTTGGAGGTGAAATACGCCCCCGTCTGTCATATCCGCGTCATTTTTTTTGCAACAATGTACGGGGTAGCGAGAGAGAGGAAAAAAAAAAACCAACTCGCTGTGAATGAAACATCTTGTTTCCGTCTGCCTCTCCCCACAGGCCAAGATGCATCACTGACACCTGTTTGGTAGAATGTCGGGCAATGACCCTCATCACCCCCCCCTCCTCCCCCTCCCTCACTGACAGACCCAGTTGGAGCGACGTCTCCCATTTAGTTCCGCCTCTTAGAGGAGCTCTTGGTCCGCACGTTCCGGTCTGCTTTTTCACTCTCCCGTCCCGACTTTGGAGCACAGAAAGGAAAACGGAGGCGGCGGAGTCCGAATCCCGTTTTCTAGCCGTTTTCTTTCTGGTCAGCTAACAAGGAACTACGACAGGACTGGCGCATCAGTTTTTATCTTTTTATTTTATTTTTTCTCCTGTGACGTTTGCTTGACTTGCAAACTTTTCAGTTGGGTTTTAACCAGCTTCTTCACCCTCCTACCTACCTACCTACCTTCCCTCCTTTTTTTTTTTTTTTTTAACTCCCCGTTTTATATCAAGCCGCTTTTTACGCAGACTCTCTTCGCAGTCTTTTGTCCCGTGTGCATTGTGTCCACCCCGGCGCGGCTGTGTTTAAAGTGCTCTTACTGCCCTCGTCCTCGCTCGCAGCAGCTTCCAGCAGTGTCACACTAGGGCCCCTTCGCATTTAAAAAACAAAACATATATACGTTTACATGAGGAAAAAAAAAAAAGTTAACCATTGATGCCGTTTCAATGCGTTGTTATATTTCAACATAGGAGGGAGTGTGAACTAAAGCAAACACTTTTGCGCTAATGTTAACAGATTTTGTCTTGGATTTTGTTTTTCTAGGGTGCCACGTACAGTTTGGAGCTAAAGGAATCATTTTTAAATGTGGAAAATGTACATATGTTTATTATGGCTCTGGTATTTATTATGTTCCTTTTTTTTTTGCAGAAGGGAGGATTTAAAGAATATAATTTCGTTGACAGTGGCCTGGTTTGTCCCAAGAAATGCAGTTTAGATTTTTTTTTTAACTTTTTCTTTTTTTTATAATCTAAACTTCACTCTAACAGGCGTCACACGTGAGATGCTTTCTTGAAAAAAGACGGGAAAAATGTTTCATCGCCGTTCCCTCCGCCGCACTCCCGCATTGCTCACTCACCGCAAGCGGAAAAACGTGAGAGTACGCACTGTGACTGGCTTTGCGGGGAGTGTGTGACCATGTCCGTTTGTCATCGCCGGAGGGGGGCGGGGCCTGTCACCCAACAGGTGCTTTTCAAGCAAGGCTTAAGATGACTTATCTCCTTTTCCGAGATGCTCGTTGACGCTTTTGACAAGTCCAAGTGTCTTATCGGAATGCTCGCATTAGCGTCACATCAGTGCCCCTTTTTTTCGACACTATTCGAGTTTATGTGCAGTGGATAGAAAAAGTCTACACACCCCTCTTTTTTGCGATCTAAAATTGGGATGAAACCATCGTTGGGAAGCGGGTGTAACCACATTCTTTCATTTATTCTTACCTCCCCTCAGGATTTTTTTTTTTCAGTGAAGGTCACATTAATGGTGGATGAAGTTGAATCTTGTTTTTTTTTTTTTTTTTTTTTTTTTTTTTTGGGGTTTTTTCT
>CAAKHF010010263.1:3039-20257 GCA_901007745.1 Hippocampus kuda | reverse complement strand
ATGCAGGTGTACAGGAAGTGTACCTGCAGGGCACAAGGGTTATTTATGCATTTTTACTGACAAGGTTCAAGCTGACAATGGATTCACCGAAAGTCTTGTCACATCTGACCAATGTAATTTCTAAACAAGTCACTTTGGACCAATGAAAGTGTTCGCCCTCATGGGAAATATTCATCAACCATTTGCGGTTAGAATACACACGCGGGCTGACTAAAATGTGGAAGTCTGTGTGCAGTGCAGTTCACAGCTGTGTACGAGAAAATATAGAATAAAAAGTATAAGATAGAATGAAAATAAGCATCTTCAGGTGAGTTGAGCAAAGGGAACGAGTGCCATAAATACAGCCATCTCTGCAGAGCGATCCCCTCTCTTGGTTGTTTGTTTGGGACCAACACTCACCATTTCTGGCAACTGATGACAGCCACGAGCGGCTAGCCATGGAAGACTAACTTCTGGCCATGAACATGAAATTTTGCTAATCGTTGTTTTTAGTTTTTTGCACAACATCACAACTTGATGGTACGTAGGGTTTGCACCAAATATTCCAAAATAGTATTACCTAGAATCTAAAAAAAAAATACTGATTTCTAATATGTGCAATGATTTAGGAGGCGAGGAGCAACGGACTCCAGGTTCTGTGAGCTGTATGTTGAAATTGAGTAAATGACGGGAAGGTTTGAAGAAAGGCACAGTCAGAGAATGCGTTCTTGGTTAAAAGTGTCTGTTCTATGTTCAAGTGCACTTGGATAAAGCAGACACAATGAAGAAAAAGAAAAGGAGAAAGTGTGCTATTTTAGTATTTTTCTTTTTTGACACTGTGGAGGTAAAAAAAGAACGAGAACACTGAGAAATATAAACAGTGTCAGTAACCAAGGTGTCGTGGTATTAATCATTTCAAACAGGGAGAAATGCCAATTGTAAACACAGACAGAGACTTCGGATCTGTGGCCATGTTCCATACAGTCCATTTTACTGCTGTTGTCAAATTAAACGCCTCCAGAGCATGTGATCAAAAACATAGATAAAGCACTCATTTATAGTCCTAAGAAACGGTGAAAGTGGTGCTGGTTTCTCAACTCCCACAATCCCAAATTCATTAAGTGGGACTTCACTTCAAAAGGTATTTTTCAAAACCAGCCTACAATAACATACATGTAGGTCATTTTTACAAATATGCACAGTAACACATTATTAAAGAAGTGAAGAATCAAGAAATACCTATTCATCCACTTTCTACAGCGCTTGTCTTGAGGGTCACGGGTAGAGTTCGGCACCAAGAATCGAGTAGAACCTGCACAATCATTTTGATTTTTCCCGGAATCGTCCAGATTTTCAAATGTTGGTGCTAAATTTCGATGCTTAGTTGACTGGGCGTGAGAAGCATGAACGAAGAAGGAACAATAGGAAATATGTGCGTATGGGTTGCGGCACCTCCGCAGCCGGCCTGGCTGAGCTGCCGTGTGCCGCTGCTCTTCCCACTCCCCACCAGAGGCCCGTCCTGGACATGCGAGGAGGGCAGGACTTTTCGAGCCGATTCCGCCCTTTTCAGGCCGCCACGGTCAGCACCACACAGATGACTATCCGATCCGGACTCGAAGTCGGAAGTGGGTAAGCAAGTCTAATGCCAACAATGAGCCAACAAGTTAAACTGCAAGTAAAACAGCGAGTCAACATACAAATGCAAATGCCTAGCTAATATTTAGTTGACAGCATATACATACAAACCAACATATAGTGTTGTAAAAGTTGTTCTGCGTAAACCGATTGAGTGTTCAGCTCAAAAATCATAAAACCAACTATTTCAGTTCATAGTCCACAATGGAAATTATTTAACTCAGTTCTTCGTTCCACAAATAAACTAGTTCATACCCCCCCGCCCCCCACACATACACACACACACATTGTTGGCAACCATTTAGTTCACACTTGTATCCATGACACTTAGTATTACGGTATTTAAAAACGGCCATCGTGTCATATGGCGATATCGTTTTTATAATATGAGCATGCACTATGAGACATACAGGATAACCAGTAGTACACCAAGTTAAATAATATTAACATCAGAGTTGTACAAAAGACATAGAATTTCACTTGGGAAATGCATTGCGCACAGATGCTGGTGTTTGTCCCTATTGGAAAAAATAAAGAAATCACATTTTAAAACCCCTGGGTCCTTATTTACGTCCCATATTGAATCGGCAGCAGCATAAATTTGAAGTACTGTACATCATCGGTCCCCAACCCCTGGGCCGCGGACCGGTACCGGTCCGTGGGTCATTAAGTATCGGGCCGCACAGAAAGAAAAAGGAACTTACATTACTTCCGTTTTATTTATTTCGGAATCTGAAAGATGATTTATTTTGAAAAAATAGCAGATTCTCTGTTACATCCGTCTACAGTATGTCACTCTTGAAGCAGGTCAAGGCGCACTTCTCGGTCACGTGATAGGTTACCGCTAAAATGAAACCCAGAGGCTAGCAAAATGAGTAAAAAAAAAACCCAAACGTTTTTGGGAAGGGGAAAAGGCCTAGCCAGGAAACAGAAGATTAGCCTCAGACTTTCAAGAAAAACAAGGCTAGATTTAAAGACAGTATCAGGAGCCCTACTTAAAATATGGATTTATCTCAACGGCAGATTCCCACGCACCAAGACCACTCTGCATAATATGCGGTGGTGGTGAGTCATATTGTTCATGCACTTTGTATTTGCGGTGTATTTTATTTTGAAAGCACGTTTAAACATTACCATACCGACCAGAGAGTGTTGCAGCCAGAACGGACGTTCCTCGTGTCATGATTGGGATTTATTATGTTTAGAAAATACCACAGTTTTCATGCAGGTCATATCATATTATTTTGTTGTATTTATCAATCACACCTTAAAGGCCCGTCCCTGAAAATATTGTCTGACATTAAACCGCTCCGTGAGGCAAAAAAGGTTGGGGACCCCTGCTGTACAGAATTACAATGCTGTGGGTTTGCGGTGCCGCGCCAACATTTGAGCATCTTTGGTGTCGATGAGATGTTACAAGCAGAGTTCACGCAGTTTAAATCGCAGGCCTGAGTTATTAGCTGACTCTGATGTGAGCTTACAGATAAACCTTCTTCTTCAGCTAAACACTAGTCATCATGCCTGAGCGTAGTCGGGAATCAAAGAACAACACGCGGCCTGAGTGTTAATGGTACCATCGTCCTCCCACTCCACTAACACTGTTTTTCTTTCACCCTCCCGACGTTTCCATCACTGCTCTTTTTTTCCCTGCCAAAGAGCAAAGTGTGGCAGGGAAGAGAGAGCGAGGGAGGGTGAGAGAGAGAGAGAGAGAGAGTGGGGGCATTGGTGGGGGTGTTCTTTCTTTGGCTCAACCTGTATTTGTTCAGGCTCTGTAAAAACATGACCAATGCAAAGAAACTAGAGAGAGATGGAGGATAAAGGTGAAGGAAAGAGAACAGAGATGAAGGTTGTTGCGGAAACCTTTTCGTCTGTCTCTTGGTGAAAGATAACTGTTGACATATTCATGAACATTGGAAACATTTTCATCTGTCTCTTGGTGAAAGACAACTGTTGACATATTCATGAACATTGGACTGCAAGAAAACTGAAGTCGATTTTAACTTTGGTTGGGCAAAAGTACGGTAATAAAAACGAGGATGTGAGGCGTGACTTCAAGGAATGGTTATGACTTCTTGGCTTCCAGAGCAAGAGTTAAATGAGAACATCATTACCATACCATTCTTTGTGTCTTGGCCTTGGCCAATGGTCAAGCCTCCTGGCCAATCTTTACTAGCCAGAAAATTAATGGAGACTCCAAGTCTTTGCTGGGGAGAGCCAAGATACAAGCCACCGCACCATTCCGCAAACACCACATTTTACACTCCGCTCTTTATGTAGGTATGTACTGTATCAACAAAACATCATGTGTTAATTTGTGATGTTTCAAGGAGGCTAACAGATTTTCTATACAGTGCCTGCCCCTTGCTCAAGACCCATGAGAGACTAATATATATTTTTTTGCCCATGTTGACATCACTACATGTTTAAAATCTAGGACCGTTACTAACACCTTGAATAAAACACAAATACAATTGCGACCAGTGTTATATGTTATGAATGGGAAATTTTAGGCTACTTCTTAATTTCAATCTGCTGTATGTGGAACGTTGCGTGACCAAACCTGGGAAATCATGTTGGCTGGTGTCTTTGGACAAATGTCAAATACATGAGATCATTCATTTATATAAATAGGATATAATACGTGTAAACACGCCCGAAATCTAAACATTGACTGTTGTCATCTTTGGTGGCTCTGTGGTAACATCTTGTGTTGAAAAAAAGACATGGAAATTTTAAATTCCCACGGGGATTCTGTCAAGGTCCCTTCCATTATTCACCTGGGTGAGGAGGCGCACTTTTGCATGTTTAAAGGAGCGTGGAAGTAAGTTGAGCGTTTCCCGGATTTAGGCCTTGTTCAGACTGGCAGCCAAAATCCGATTTTCAACCCATTAAAACTGAAACTGGATAGATCTGACTGAACAGTCACAAAGCACATGAAAGTCGATTTTTGCGAAATGAAGCCATATAGATTCATATTGGGTTTGGGCAGGATGAATCTCAGTCTGACCAGCTACAAACAAACCTCGCGGTTTTAACTTTCTGTGACGTCACCCAATGCGCCAAAGTGGAGAGCACCAATCAAAGCACGAAGCGGGAAAGAGAATGCTACACATCGAAGAAATTGAAGACAGCAGGCCCTGGACAGAGGAGGAAATGCATTGCCTTATCAGTCTGTCGAGAGATGGTGGCATACAAGCAAAGCTCGAGGGCATGTATAGAAAGAAGTCTGATGAAAGTGTTTCGTGTGTTTCCGCTGTTGCAATTCGATGACTTCAAACATGCCTCCGTTCCGATGTTTTTGCTCGAGTCAGTCAACTTGCCAGATGGGTCAATAATGTGGCCCGGTCTAAACGGGGCCAAATCCGATCTGAACAAGAATCTGATTTGAATCAGATGAGCCTGCAGTCTGAACACATCTTAAATGTAAATTGATAAATTGGCAACTTCAACAGGAGAATGTGGAAAGTCACCGTTACAAATTCTTATGCTAACCACTGAGACCCCAACAAAGGGACACTGAAAAATGACAATTCTTGCCAAATAAAAACTACGCCTTCATAAAAACAGCCACAGGCCTTTTATTACCAAATAGGCTAAAAATGAGATGTGTGGCCATAGCTTGAGTTTAACACTTTTTTAGAATACTTTGAATTGAAGTTTAGACCTCTGGTTTGTCAGCTTTACTCCTGCGGCTAAAAGCAGCCCCCCACCCCCAAACAAACACACATACACACACTCACACAAACTATTAAGAGCCCACACGCCACATGTGTACTCAAGGCCAACGTGGAGAAAATGAAAATGACCACACAAACCAAAGGAAAAAAAAAAACCATTTCATTCAAATTGAGGATAAAATATTTTTTCTTCAAGAAAAAAATTGGGAAAGATAGCTAACTTTGCAGCGAACATGTTTCAATGAACACAAGGTGGTGCACCAGATGTTTCGAGAAAAAAAAAAGGCAGAATTTGTGATGGTCTAGCAACTGTGGTTTGAGGTAGAGTGTGTGCCATCATTAGGTGACCCTGTCTTCTTGACAGCTGCAACCCGATTTTACATCTCCTTAGTTGCCCGTGACACTCATAATGAGCTGCAGTGACGATCGGCTGACTGCCACCCCACCTCAGCTGTGGTCAAAGGCATTTATTGCCCAATTCGACTCATTCGCTAATAACAACACACATGCCAGTTTAGGACAAATATGTGAAGGTTGGGAGGCTTCACGACATCTTAATAAAGTACAACTATCCTTCTAAGAAGATTTCAGCTTCTCTTGTGCAATTCTAACAGAAACTAACAAGACTCAGGTGTTTTTTTTTCCTTGCTTGTGTTGCCATAATTGGGCCATGTCGGAATAATAAGATAAGAAAACCTTCATTTGTCTCACAATGGAGAAATTCCCAATTACAGCAGCAAACTTATGAAACAGAATTGAGTCATTTTAGGTCTTACGATGCATTAAAATGGATGGTTATTGAAAAGCCTCTTTCATTGTGCTCAAACCATAGGGCGCTTCACTGCCATTGGCTCTTCATTAGGCCACAGTAAAAGTGGCACCAATATAAATATAATAAACAAATAAATAGATAAATCGCAGGCTCGGCCATGGTATGATGTGAATGATTACTCATCTTCACTGCAGGGTATTTTTAAAGGTCCTTTTTTTTTTTAAAAAAACGGACATGCAGATTCAGCTACTTACGTCGGCCGTCCCGCTAGAGGCGTAGGCAGCGGATCTGGAAAAGAGGACAAAGGGTTATTTGACCCCAGGGTAAATATTATCATAACCACATTTGTTTCTGTGTTAGCTGCCAGCTACATGCAAGAATAGGTCGAGTGTTGTTAAGTGGAGCCAGATTCCCTCCAGGAAAAGCGGAATCAGAAAGAAAGTTAAATTATACCAAGATGGTTAAACACAGCTCATAAAATGTTTTCAATGTGATGGAGGAAAGTGATTCCCTTTTTAGTGTGGCAGGCTGTTTTGGACTGCTCAGCTGCCACAGGCACAAACTCTAACAAGTTTTCTTGAGTACATGCTTACCAAATTTGACGAAGAGCACGCCTGTGGTAGACACCGTGCCCTGGGTGTTGGTCGCTACACACTGGAAGTAGCCAGTGTCTGTGGTGTCCAGATTTCGAATGCGAAGACGTGACCCATATGGTGTGGACCGGAACGAAACCCGTCGTGGCTCCTGAACCACAGGCGCGTCATTCTTTAGCCAGCGCACCGTCGGTGGTGGGTTGCCCGACACGCGACAGAACAGTTCAGCTGTTTGGCTCAGAGAGGTGGTGATGTTGTTCATCGGACTTTCAAGACGGATAAAAGATAGCCCTGAAAGACAGGAATGCAAAACGACGTAAGGGACTAACATCAAAGAGGTGAGCACAGCTTTTCACAATATGTAAGGAGAGCCAGGTGATGGGTCAAGTGAAGAAAAAATATGAGCATAATATCTATCCATCATCCATCCATCCATGCATCAGTCCTCTGGAGCCCTTTTCCTTACTAATGCTGGAGGCGTGCTGGAGTCCAACCCAGCATTATTTGTGTGAATGTTCTAAGCAAACATGTTTTTCTTCTTTCAACTACTACTTCTACATTTCTCGACTGATTCGAATTATTCCAACTTTAACATATTTGAAAAATGTACGCCTTGAGAGCTATTACGTTTCTCATTTCAAACATTCATAGTTTTCCCACAAGTCCACAGTTTTCCCCCAATAATTCTCCATTTTCGATGCCACGTTCCAAAATTCGTTCCCATTCGAAATGCAAAATGTTCAGTTCATTTAATTCACCTTGGGATCAGTTTTTAAAATTCCCACAATTCCCAAGTCGCAAAAATTCAAAATTCAAACATATTGCATATTTTCACCAGCAAGATTCCCATCTTTGGGATATTCAAAATTATTCACTTCTCTTTGACACCCATGCCATTTAATCTGACATATTTCACCCGCAAATTTTTATTTCAACATTTTTCGGTTAAGTCTGTTTTTCACCCCGGAATTTCCATTAATTTCCATTGAGACATTAAAAATGTCATTTTAATTCTATATTCAAAATGTTTAGCTCATTAAATTCATTTTGGGAATGATTTTCAACATTGCAACAATTCCCACATAGGAACAATCCAAAAATTCTCATCAACATGTTGCATGTTTTGCACCATTATAATTTTTTCTTGTTCCACTGTTTTTCTTCCTTGAACTACTTGTACACTTATGTACGGCTTATGGTCCGGAAATTACGGTAGTTAAAAAAACAAGAAAAAAATATAAGGGCTGAGCCGGTGTCAGAGATTTTCTCAGACAAAGTTAAAGAAATGACTCGGCAGACAGGAAAATTGTCTTCAATATCGGCGGGAGCGGATCTCTGAGAGCGAAAGACGGTTTAGTTGCCCCGATGATCACACTCTCAGCTCCCTCTCTGCCGGTTCGAACATTTATTGCAAAAGAAAAACACTGCCCCCGAGATTTGCATACCGCGCCCCCCGGTCCGGCCCCTCGGTAGTGATTTGATCTACCCGAATACACAAGTCACAGACTTTGCTGATGACAAATGTCCACCTGGGCGCGACAGCTGTTCCCAAACTGTCTTTTGGTATTCAACAACTCTTTGTTCCCAATTTGTTTATTCCCACTCTGTGATTGAATCGAGCCTTCTTGCGTCTGTTCGCCCCCCTTGCTTTGATGTGATTACTCAAGAAAAGGCCCTCCGCCCAAACGGCCGACACCTCTGCGCTGAGTATGTCCAGACATGCCCAAAATAACTGAAACTTTAAACATGATACAATTTTGCTCATAGATTTCTCTATCAGTCGGGTACTAGTTTTAGACAAGTATCCATTTCGGATGAGGCTTTATTGCCGTGGACGTGCACGAAACAAGTACAGCTCATCATTGTCCGTATTTGTGCTGAAGGAAATTCCTCAATGAGTTACTACTTTGGTATTCACTCTTCATGCTCTGTGATTGGCCAGTTACACCCAGTGACAACCCCTCCTTCGACAGACTTGCTGGAGGAAGAGGAGCCGTGCCTTATGGCCTTCTCAAGCTACACGGTTTGTCGTTCATGACCTGTCGCGCTGACAGACTACCGGAGAAGTATCGTTCTGTGTCTTGGACCGGGCGAGATGTCATACTACAAGACCATCACCAACCAGACCCCGCCCAGTCGTAGCGTGCTTCCATCAATAGTCAGTCGACCAGCGCATATCTGTCGGGGAGGCGGGACAATCAGCTGTCAAAGTCATGTCAATGGAGGCCTTATGTACATATGCGTTGTTTCTCTGCTCCCAATAGGCAAAACGAAAAAAAACAAAGGAAAAAAAAAAAAGGACCAGTTCGTGGATAGTGGGGAGAGGGCAGTCTGGACTGTCTATTATCCAAAAATGACACCACATTTTGCGAATCAGTTACAAACTCTGCAGTTGGCAAACGTAGCATGATTTGAAATGCTACGTACACTTTCCAATATTTCTCCTTTTGTTCAAGTCACTTTTTAAAGACTGCACACCACATTGTGATTGTATGCGCCGCGCCCAGTCTCTCGTCACAAGTAGGAGGGCACTATCTTCTCATTGGTCACTGTAGAAGAACCAAACGGAGGACAATGTAGGACATGTCAAACCATGCAGCAAGACGAACACAAATTCTTACATGTCAGACTTTTGTCGTCGTGGTCGTGAAACGTCCCAGAAGCGAGACAACCAATAGTTGAGTATGTCACACTACAAGGGCAACAATGCATCAAGACAACTGAAAATTGGCTACAAGACACTACGTTTGTGACACATCTGCCATACATTTGGGGTAGTCTGCTGTCGGCATTACTCTTCCACACAAGACAGTGATTGACGATCACTCTGGACTTGCTTACACTGCTCAAAGCAGTACTCAGTTTTTCGCAGCTCACCTCTATTTCGGTTCGTTTGATATTTAAAGTTAGTTGGTAATCTTGCTTGGTAACGGATGCAAATGGCAACATAGGCAATTTCAGCCCAACTCATTTCTGGTAATCCCCACCCACTTCCAGTTGATGTCCTGCCCACTTCGAGTCCAGATACATATACAGATAATTTAGATGGGTGAAGAGGAAGATAAAGATAGTGGTGTACTCACCCTACTGACCACATATCCGTTTCTGTCATCTTCTTTTGTTTACACCGGTCAATTGGATAAAAAATTACTATACATGGGCACGGTGGTCTACTTGTTCGCACGTCGGCCTCACAGTGCAAAGGTGCAGGGTTCAATTCCAGCTATGAACTTTGCGGGATTTGCATGCCTGCGCGGGTTTTCTCCGGGTACTCCAGTTTCCTCCCACATTCCAAAAAACATGCATGGCAGGTTGTTTGGGCACCACAAATTGTCCCGAGATGTGATTGTGAGCACGCATGGTTGTTTATCTATGTGTGCCTTGCGATTGGCTCTCAACCAACTCAGGGTGTACCCCGCCGAATGCCCGAAGACGGCTGGGATAGGCTCCAGCATGTCGGCGACCCATGTGAGGATAAGCCGATTAGAAGATACACGGATGGATAACTACATTTAATTTTGGGTAAAAGCAACTTTGCCATACCACAGAAAATGGTTACGCATTTCAAGACAACATTTGCTCCCCTGCAGAATAACATTTGAAATAATTACAAACAGTAACATAATCAGGGTAAAAAGATGGCAAAAGTAAACAAGTTCTTCAATAGAAACGAGGATTTAATGGACTGCGGTTTCAATTCTAGGTTGCCTTGCCTTTCGAACAACCCCCATTGTTGAGACATGGCTATCCATTCTGTACAACCTCCCAAATGAATTTACATTTTATCATCGCACTCTGCCTTGATTATCCGTTTGGAGGGCTTGTTAAATTAAACACAGGACACTTGAGCTTGTGTCAGTGCTTTCGTCTAAGTATGTGTGTATATGTCTGCAGTCATCCCAAAAAGTGTCAAAGAGTCCTTGAGCAAGAAAATCAACCCCTCGTTACTCCTGATGAACTGATTTTTTGGCAGCCTCCTTGTGGGTGTGAGGTGCTGGCAAGACTGATAGCGGATTCTAAAGCTAGTTATTTTTGGCAAACTCTCTGAGAGCGAGCAAAGAACTTGTCAACTGCACATTGTGTCCAGATGAAAAGTGCAAGAGCTCATTTATTTACTCCAGCTCTTCTTGAAATAACAATGTGGGCTAGGGGAGGATAGGAAAAAGATGATGCCGGAGACAGATGACAGAGAAATTCTTGGGATGTGGAGAGAGGAAATCTAATCACATAATTAAGTTCATGAAATACCAAACATTTACATATTTAAAAACAATATAGACCAGGGGTGTCAAACTCGTTTTAGCTCAGCGATCATATGTTGCCCCTCAGGCTTTTTCTATGTAAATATGTTCGTGGTTGTAAATAATACTGTTAAAAATATTGCGTTGTTAAAAGTGACTACTAGTCGTTTTGAACGGATAATCAAGGATTTATTGACGTTTAAGGAAAAGCATTGCCGCTAGACGTACCTACGGATTGCGACGATGTAATTGCCGGTTTTTGCTGCCGTACTTCTGGGTTGTTCGTTTTCTCAAAGCAAAGAAAATTGCCGGACTCATGGAGCAGTCTGGAAAGATGATCTAATCATCCACTTTAGATTAAAATTCTATTTTATTATATTATATACACATGCGTGTAGACATTAATTTGAATTGAATTGTTATAATATAGAACTCAATGTACTTGTGCATGTGCTCTACAGTGTGTGCAAAGAGCGACTTTAGCTTTGTAATGACAGTTTTCACTCCATTCTTGTTAAGACAATTAAACACATTGAAACTGAACTCCAGGGGCTTCATTTGTGGTCTATATCGGTGTCACCAACATATCAGGTGAAACCACGACAGTGAAAAGGCATCAAGTCATCGCCGGTCAAAATGTCATCCAGTAACAAGTCTGTTCGCAATTCCAGGACCTGACATTCATTTGCATATGCGGTAAGCGCTGCTCAAGCGAAAGCAGTATCTGCTAAAGTGAGAGTCTCATATGCTACCCAAGAAGCACAGTCGAAGGTGGAACAAAAAAAGCACAAAGTGAGTTGGAAAAGGTCAAAATAGATGCGAAAATGAAGCGATTAACATGACATAGGGAAGCTGATGCTGCCGTAACTGAAGCACAAGTGCTTGAGGAAGCAGAAGCAATCCAAGAGGAGACTGGAAGTAGAAATACAACAACACATTTGTAACATGGCATCCGCCCGATGCAAACAAATTGGAGCGACCACTAATCAGCTCTGAACCGAAGCTTCCAAAGGACAATGTTGCTGCTGTAGATAATAACGGCATACCCAAGCAGGCTGGAGGTGAAGCAATACCCAAAGTCGAAAAACCAAATTGCCAGCTTTCCATTCACACCTCACTGTCCTACCCCAGCCACCATCTCATATTCCGCGGCACTATTTGCTGATATACAGCACGACGGGATCGTACTACTTCAGGCCTTTATCAGTTTAACAAGAGACCAGAGAGTTATTGATTATCGAGGATCGCATGAAAGTCCAAGTATATGGCAACTCCCGTCCTGCTGTAGTTGGTTACGGACTACGCAGGGCGATCAGCGCAATGCAAATCCACTTGGCCTTTATTTTGTGCCATGACTGTTAAGAGCTTGTGCACATCCTCGAGACTCTGTTCCGTGATGTACTGGAACATCAATGTGCCCAGTTTAACGTTTTCATCAATCCGAAAGAGGCATTTTTTTTTCTTTAAAAACAAACAAACTTGCAATCAAGCAAATCATAAAGCTAAATATCAGGACAACTGGAGTCATTTCTGATTTTTTTTACTCCGGATTTTCACCTTCATAAATTGCAGACACAGCAAACTCAAAGGGGATTCAGTGTAAACTTCACAACCAAAATCAGTCGCTTCTAGCAGATGCAATCATGTTCATATTTCACAGATTATTATTCCTTGTGAAAGTGATTTGTTGCGAGGGAGAAATTGAGGAGCACACGGCTTTGTCTGAAAACCTTGCTGCATTAAAACAAATGAAACATATTTGCGATGAAGGAAAATAGACCCATCTGGAAGATCTAAATGACAAACTGTCTTGCTTGCCCCAATGGAGTCGTCACTGCAGTCAAGGATGGATTAACTCGAGATCGATGGATATGTTTTTCTGAGGGATGCTCCCGATTTTTGGAAATTAAAGAGGTGGAATAACACCCCCCCCCACCAAAAAAAAAAAACTACCACTATTCTGTTCATGTTTATTTAACAACTTTCCACATTTGCAAAATGTCGCGTTTGTATTACGTATGTATTTATTTATTTCCTCTTGGACATCTTGGTTTTCAAATTCTAACAAAAGGTTTAGGGTATCACGTTGCGAGGTGGTGGTGGACCCCAAAAAAGCAGGCAGGAGGGAGGAGCGGGTTGTACTTGATGAATTGTATTAAAACAGAAAATTAAATCCAAAACAAAGTCCCAAGAACAAAACGAATCCAAAGTAACAAATAAAACCATGGCAGAAGCTAAAACCTCAATAACAGAAACATGACCAAAACCTGACTGAACAAACAAACAAACATGACAGCAGCAAAAAGCAACAATGACTCGACAACGAGTGCTCGGGCTGGGAGTCCTTTTAAAGCCACTAATTAGCTAACGACCAACAGGTGTGCAGCTGCAGGGAAAATCCCCACAGTGCCACCTGTTGGTCACAAACCGAAACATGACACTTGCATGTCTTCAAAAATGGAACAAAAACAAATCAATAGCTCCCTCTAGTTTTCCACAGTAAATCAAGTTTTCCGCAATTCCGAAGTAACCGAACTGTTAATCTTTCACTTATCTTTGATTTGATTTCAAACAAAAGGTGCCAATAGATGCCAGAATCAGCAACATCTATTATTCATTTAATTGAATCTTTAAATAAATGATTACCTGAAGTTTATATAGTTTTCGATTGATCTCTTATCAGCTGTCAGATTTTTAAAAAAAGGCAGATGCAGATATCTGTCAGAATGACACATATTGGCACCGATAATCGGCTTGGCTGATCATTGGTCTATTCCTTGCATTAACCTTAACTTAAACCCATTCCCGAACGTCATTGCTTCAGTTTGAAAATAACCACTCAGTTGTTGCCAGCAATTATTTGGACAGTCTTCGCTTCTTGCCGGCGGCTCTCAAAAGAGAACATTTACAGTATACTTACAACGGCGTCTTACTTTCGGACCACAATGGTTCAGGTGCCTTAGACATCATTGTCACTGATGAACAAACAACAGGGTCACCCACACGTGTGCTTATTTTATTCTTCATCTTATCAGTAGAGTTGATGGAATAATGAACAGTCTTTGACGCCGAGAGCCTGCGCACTTCAGTGGCTGACGACTAACAATGAAGCAGTGACAAGCTGAAGGAAGGTTAAGTGCACCAAAATGCACAAAATTGATGTGAGCAATGATAAGACGAGAAAGAGAAGAAAAACGTCCAACCAGTGTCAATGCAACAAAGCCGCTCTGGAGGCAATTGTCTTGCGGCGAGTGTTGCGGTATTCGACATCAGGTTCACTGTGAATTCCAAACCGTTTTTTTGTACCCTTTCCTCTTCATGTGGCGGCCAACTCAATGGTGTCCTGTCATCAACCCGCATTTTCTCACAGAGGTTTTGTGCAATCACACACTGACGAGCAGCAGCACGTGTGTCAACAAGACAACCCACACAACGCCACCACAATGCACACAAGCTATTCATATTCCTAACTAGACACATTGCATGACACATTTTTCCTTGACCAGAAAGATTGCATTCAACATGTGAAGCATCATGGGCGAAGAGCGCTTCGCAGGTCGCCCTCAGCGAGGGGCCAACCGAGAAACCCGAGCGGCTGCGCAGCTAACTAAACACGCTGCGAGGACTCGGCTCCGTAGCGCTGCCAGCGATGGCGAAAGGTGAATTTCATTAAAGTTGACTCGCTCTCCAACTGCGAGATGACAGGAAGGAATAAGTGGCTGAAAAAAAGGAAAAGGAAGCCCGAAAAAAAAGAGAAACTTTGTAAACTATCAACACCCCTAATTACATCCCAGTATTGCTGAGCCCAATAATGAGCCTCTTTCAGCATAACTTCCTGCTTCTGATGCATACTGATAAAGTCGCGCTACCTGCATGCTGTCGTCTTGGTCAATCTAAACCATTCCCCCCCTGAAGACAAAACAGGTGGTGCAATCACCATCCATCCATCAGATAAGGAGCAGATGTTGCTTATGAGGCCGAACTCAAAATGACACACACAAATACACTAGTTCCACCACATGCCTGCACACAATCTGTGTTTGCTAAAGCATTTCATGTGGCTATGTGGGGGAAAAAAAAGAACCAAAAAAAAAAACGTCATCTGTCACACCGATTCTCATCATTTTTATGTTTGAACTAGCCCTGATGTTTAACCTTATTGCCTTGACCTCCCAAGCCACGTGGTCAAACTACAACGTTGCCCCTGTGTTGAACAAAATCTTACCCTGTACGCAGCATCTGTTCTGGGACAGATGTTGGGGTTCATTTGGCCCCCGCAAGAGTGGAATTAAACAAACCAGACCAAATGATAGAGCAAAATAAGGTCAAATTCAATTATGCTGAGGGCCTTCCAATTTGGGGCATCTTCGTGGGTGATATGGCGGATGTCGGCTCGCTGAGTCCCAAAGGACAACGCTTAGAACAGATTGACCAGATAATGCTGAGCAGCACTGTTAAAAAAACATCCCCAAATGTTTTAGATCTAACTTCTGCAGTATTGAAATGGAATCAATTTCAAATGACCCTTCCATCAAGTTTCTATGTGACGGCACACTATGTACCAACTTGTAAACATCATTAGGAAATAAGAAAGTCAACTGTGTGTTGCGGATACAATAAGCTGAAGAAGTTGGCCCAGTGAAACAGCAGTGTTGTTATTTTGCTTCCTGCTGATCGTTGTTCGTATCGCTACCATGATAATCTCCTTCTTCTCTCCAGTGTGGTTCACCGGGTTGTCGAAAGTGAGCGGCTCTTCATCCATGTTGATGATGTGGTTGGGCGGGATGTGTCTGTCGGCAATTTATTTGTTTGTATCTTAAAATGAAAAGTATGCTTATCCCACATCAAGTGCCGTAGCCCAAGAGGGTATTTGGCAATGTGAGGATTGGTTGGGAGAACAGTTGGTCATGGAAGTCAAGTGAGGCAGTCAGAGTGGCGGAATAAAAGATTAAAATCTGCAAGAAAGCCTCTTTATTTGATGTAACGCAGATCATTATACTTTTTACTGTAGCAAGGGCGGAGGATGGTCAGTTTTTCCTTGTAATCTGCCAGGTGTGGCTGCGCCACGGTCGTCCTTGCCCGGATGGATAGATGGCGCCGTTTCATTGAACGAAAGCACCAAGCACCATGGATTCGTTGAGCTTGAATTCTCTCGCGGCGACTCGATTCCCATGGTCCTCCACGAAACTGATAGCTTGGAGTTTAAACTGTGCTTCGTAAATGCGTCTCTTCGAAGGTGCCATTTTTGGGGGGTCCTTAGCCAAACTGATTGTTGTTTAGTAAAATGCCCATCGTGGCACATTTTACACATAGGGGGGCCATGCCTTTAGTGTGGTTTTTCACGCTCACCCTTCCTACTTTAACGTCCGCATGCTGTCCTCAGTTACGTCCGCCTTTCCTCGATATAAGCAATGTGTCGGCCCATTAAGTCTGTCAAGCGGGCCCATCATCAAAGTCACACAACAGCATTCACAGATTTTGGAACATGGTGCATACACAAGGTGACCCGCATTATTAGACAGCCCGTATATTTTGGAGAAAATTTCACACATACAGTGAAACTCCTCTAAAACGATACCTACATGGGCGAAAAAACCACGTAGTGTGAAAAAATCTTCATGCATTCACACCATTCCCACTTTCCTGCCCCCCATACAACGAAAAAAAAAACCCTGTTGCGTTATATGAAATCTTTTTCTCTGCTCTAGCCACACGACGAGATTCACTACAACGAAGTCTAATCCAACAGCGACTTCTACTGCTTCATTCGGAAACGGCAACAGCAACCACCACACTGGTTTACACATGCGCAGTAGTCCAGGAAGTATTTGTTATTGTTGGATTCAGACACAGCAATAACGTTGCATTGCTAAAATGGCTACAAAACGGACCTTTGGATGTCAAGCAGCTAAGAAGAGCAAGAAGAGCTCTGACGCTGGAAGAGAGGGTAGAAGTGATCAAAATGAAAGATGGAGGAAACAAAATAAAATACATTATCCAAGAAATTTATGTAAGTAAAAGTGAATGCTGATCATAAATTTTGCAATTTCTTTCCCTTTTTTTCTTTCTACACTGACTGATGAAGTGTCAAATAAGTGTATGCTCATACTTATGCACCATTGGAATAAAAATAAAGAGTACAGGTACACATATGTTTGTGTGTGCGTGTACACATACGTTTGTGTGTGTGTGTGTGTGTGTGTGTGTGTGTGATTACATCTGAGATCAAATTTGCTACAGTGAAAAACCCTGTTGTGAAAAATTTCTTGCTGCAAACATGATTTCGTTGAAGAGGAGTTTCACTGTATGTGTGTCTTATGG
>CAAKHF010010259.1:2160-14623 GCA_901007745.1 Hippocampus kuda | reverse complement strand
TCATCATTTTACTATTTTACCAAGTCAGCAGTTATTTTTGTCCATAAATGACAATCCCAAAATAGGCATTCATGTTTGTTTATGGCAGTGTAATGCTTCACATAGCTGACTCTCTGGCTTTGTCACTGAATGGCATACGTTGGAAAAGAAATCTGATGTGCAGTTCTATTATGTAAACACAGGAAATTACTCGATACCATTGACACAAAATGTTAAAAAAAAAAAACGTTTGAAAATTTTCAACTTCTCCTCTGCAGATTTCGTCACTTGCGCCTCAAACAGAGAAAACTGCGTGATTACGTCAGTGAGATGGTGGACCTCCCAAAGGTAAACCATTGATATTTTGTTTTCATTGCTAACACCTGGCCAAATGGAAAAATAAAACAATGCAGGACCTGTAATATTTAAGTCAGTCAAACACCAATTCAAATGTTTCATTTAACCCTTTCAGGGACAGCGGTTACTACAGTGGACCGCCTATCATGTTATCAGGTTACAGGTTATTATTAGTGCATGAAAGGGTTAAAGAAGAAATAAATTTTTCAAGTAGAATAAACTCAGGATACAGAGGGTTTTCCGAGAAGTACTGATGTGACTGGTTAATACGGAAAACTGGCCTTGTTTCCTTACAGATGCACATTTTCATTGCTTACTTTTCGTGATTAGCTTTTATTTAGTGGAACATGTAAGTCATCCTTCCTGCAGCAGGAGCCTTGTGAGTTCGGACCGAAATATTGACCACTGCAAAAGTATGTGTGTGTTTTAAATTAATGTATTGGTTGGAAACCAAATCCATACTTAAACCTTTGCATTTGTATGACCAGATGCAGATGATCATGTGTGATCTCAGCGCCAATTGGAATAACTCGTATCGGGAGCTGGAGCAACGGATCCTGTCCATGGAGCAGAAACTCGAAGAGCTGAGTCGCTCCTTCCAAGAAACCTCAAAGCTGCTGTCTCAGGTCTTACGTCACCGCAACCAGGAGATCAGGTAAACAAAGTTCACAACACTCGCGGCTGACGCTGTGCAGATCAGCAACATGGCACAAGATGGCCGAGGAGGGGTATCATAATGCAGTCCGGCGGCCTTCAGTGGGGATTACCTGATTTACTAATACCACTATTGTGTCGTAATTGTCAATACTATACAAAAACAAAATGCACGGTAAATGGGCAGTATAAAGCAGTCATGAAGACGCAAATGAAGAAGACTTTCACAACTACTGTGAGTGACACAGAAAAATGCTGAAATTTTTGTCCGTTTTCATAGAGGATGAAGAAAATAAGAAAATTAAGACAATCACCATTGCTTAAAGAGTGAGAACACAGCGACCATGTGCTTTTGTTGGTCTGTCTATGGCACCGTCATCATGTGTTTCATTTGCAGGTGACACGACCACTGCCCTCACTTCAGAAAATAACTTTTTGTCCGACAATGTCTACAAAAGGGAGGCGGTGAACATCTCCACCTGTGCAGAGCTACTTCTACGTGCTTCCAGCATTTTGGAGGAGTGGCAAAAGGTTATCTTCGGGCCCAGTTTCGGGTATCCGTCACCAATCACGACTGTGGAAGAACTCATCGAGAGCTTTCAAATGTACACTGTCAAGCTTCAAGACTTGCTCTGTATTATTGTTATTTTTATTATTATTATTATTATTATTATTATACGCCATTTTTAAGGGCTTTTTTGATTGGACTCATCAGTGCCTTATTTATTTTTAACTCATTGGTGGTAGTATTCAGTTTCATGAAAGCTTTGCAGAGATCAACATGTTTCAACACAGCTTAACAAAAACGCAATGTTGCTGACGAAGACACCTTTATTTGAAATAGTTTAAAATCTTGTCGTGTTCGTGTCAAATGAAAGATCTTCATTATGGGATGCAGCCCTAGTTTTTGTGGGGACATTGACAACAGGGTGCAAGCTGGCTGCTCTTCAGTGGCCTAACTACTCCACCTAGCGGGCATTGAGTAGGTTGCGTATAGTCGGAATTCAAATATCATTGACAGTTCATTAAAACCCACAAATTATCACAACACAGGAAAATTGAACGACCCAACATATGACGTACAGTGAACCCCCGCATATTAACTATTAACATTCTCAAATTCACAATTTTTTCATTATTATCTAAATATGCTTTCTTCTGATTGGGAGTTGCTTATATGTTGGTGTTGCCGTGTCTCTTCAAGTTGGCTCCGTTGAAATTTAGCGGACCAGTGGAACAGAACGATGCCCCAATCATCCGAGAGCATTTTTTTTTCCAAGACCATTTCCATGGTGACACCCGCTGATTTATCGGCCGCTCGGCAAGCATTCTGATTCTGAATTGTGAATGTGTTGCTGTGTCCTGTTAAAATTTGAGAATGTAATTTTAGCATGTGAAAGCTTACGTTAACGAAGCAATCCCCCATGAAACATGCCAAAACAAACACAATACTGGTTCCAAAATGCTTTGTAGTTTCTCCAAAATAAATTAAAGAATTGATTCCTCAATCCCTCTGAGGTTGGGAGCTTAATCAAAGTTTTGTTTCGCACTAGACACAATATTTAAGAGGCTGAGATTCCGATGATTTGGATCATTTAAACAAGATCTCTTAACCATGAATCGATGATCAAAATAGTTGTTGATTAATTTGATATTTGAGAAGTTGTCAATTGATAAATCATTGCTCCTAAAACATTCTTTGCTACCATCATGTGGGTATCAATACACTTAACCTCATTTTGTGGGCGTCAATTTCTTGCAATTTTCTCTATTCATGGCAAGGTTGGATTCGTATACCTACGCCAATAGTGGGGTTTCACTGTACATCTTCCATTCAAACAATCAATCCCAAAACACATACCTCATTGGAAAGGAAGCACTTTGTTAGAAAACCTCACACGACTGGACAAACTATCTCGATGGGGAGGATAAACTGGAGATTTTCTTTTTTGTATGTGTATATTGCTGAAATCAGTGACGTTTCTTGTATTCTGCTGTCGTCAAAATAAATTGGAATTTGCACGTCGTTAAAACTGCTCTGGATATGCTTGGAATTGAAAGCGGTGTGGGATGTTGACACGAGTTTCATCATAAATAAGCATTTTAATGAACAGTGTGATTGAAATCATGTGTAAGACATCCTTTTTGCTCATCAACACTTTTGTATTTGGGATTGTCATTTACAGATGTTTTCAAAATGTCTGGTTTTCACATTGTTTTTAATCTGATGCCATATGTAGGCAGATGCCCGATAAAAGAAATGCCCACAGCTGCATGCAAGGGGCATCCTGCACCTTCCCTGGCATTGTTTCTTTTTCCAAGTCTTTCCCTTCAGGTGCTCGGCTAAGAGTCTAGCTCCGGTGAAGGTGTTCCCGCAGTTGACGCAGATATAATTCTTGGCCTCGGCATGCTGCACACAGTGCCGCAGGAGGTGCAGCCGGTGCTTGAAAGCGCGGCCGCATTGGCACCGGTGCGAGCGGCTGCCTCGGTGGAGGTAGCGATGGCTAATGGCTAGATAGGGCTGCCGAAGGATGGTGCCGCACTGTCGGCAGGTGCGGAGCATCCTGGAACACCGGCGAGTTTTTGTGCGCTTTGTCGAGGCCAACTCCTGGCTTTGATTTTCCAACAAGGCCAGAATTGTGGGTAGTGGAGCTGAGCATGATGGGTCAGGGTGGCTTGTCTCAGCCTCGTCAGAAAAAGAATATGTGTGGTCCGCAGGGAGCTGTCCGTGTCCAATGACGTGTTTGGTGTTGATGACGACCTTGGGAGTAGTCTTTGTGACCGCATTCATCGACACCTCATTGTCCGTCAAGCCCAACGGTTTGTTGATGATGCACAACTTGGTGCTGACCACCGACGTGTGAACTCGGGTGACATGGGCCAACAAGAACTTTTCATTGACAAAGAAGGATTTGCATATGGCACACGCTTTGGGCATGGATTCGGAGCAGAAGCAGATCAAGCACAAGCGGCCTAGGTTGGGAGGCTGGTGCTGATGGTGCGCGTCCCAGTTAGTGAACACCTGGCCGCAGACGTCACATGAGTACAAGAAAGTGCGGTGCTCCTTGAGAGCCGCCTCGTTAGGAAAGAACATCTTGCAGCGAAAGCATTGAAATGTTTTGCCCAACAGGCTGGTGCAGTGGTGCAGATGCAGCTTAATGGACCTGAAGGGGCCTCGGCCACATTCTTTGCAAATGGAGTCCTTGATAGCAGGGAGGGTGGACTTGCCTCTAATGGCATGGTCTGCAAAATCAGCGGACTCCGTCGAGCTCGAGTTTGTGTCCTCATCTGACTCTGCGTCACTGAGATCACCTTGAGCTGCTTTGAAGTCAAAGTCAATGTCATCACCCGTGGCACTGCTTGTTGACTCATCTGTGCTCACATCATCAGAGTCGAGGGGTCTTCCCGGTTTGTAGTCTGCGCTGTTTCCAGACTTCTCCAGACTCGTCGCCGGCTCCATGTCTGACGCTAGGTCACTCCTTTCGTCCATTGAGCCCGAGCAGTGTTCTTCCACATGTTTGTTAAGGTCCCACACGTTACTAAAAGACTGAGAGCACTTCCAGCACACCGGCGGACAGTGTGCATTGTCCAAGTGTAAGGAGAGCGTTGACAAATGTCGGAAGGTGATGTTGCAGATGTGGCAGGTGGCTGTAATGTTGTGGCTGGTGTAGTGGGACATCAAGCTGCTCATTCTGCACAAACATTGACCGCACTCTCACCATTTCGCTTGCCACCGACGGGAATCCTCCTGTGCTTGTGTGACCTCATTGTGTGACATTCATCACCGCTCGGGCCCTCAGACAAGCGACCTATGAAAAGTCTGAAAGCAAAGCATCGTGTTAACATTTTTCAACTGTCATGACAGATGCAACAGTAGAAACTCTTGATTTCAAATGCCAATTAGGAATTACTCCTACATTTGCCAACGAAAACGGTAGAATGGGACCCTTGTATTTCTAGATGATGTGACTGATGACAAAAAGCAGCCTGATGAATTTCATTTAGAAGGAACTGAAAACAGTTGCAGTCGATGCCTGGAAGAATCCAGCATCTGGTGATGTCGATGCATTCAAGATTTCAGGCTGCAACTGACAGCAAAGATCATGTTGAATAGCACACACTGTATGTGAGGGGGTGCATTCATAGATGTGCACTTGTATTGTTTACAATTTTGGATTATGTGGTTCTTGGACATGTATGGAATTAAATAAAGAAGGTCTTTGTGGATATTTTGATAATAAGCCTTAATTTTGACAACTCAAGCTTCACCTGAAAATAAAAAGACGTTCAGATAGTTCTGCGCAGTTTCATTCGTATTCTAACTGAGAAATTAGCACAACCAAGAATTAAAACGTGACACGCTCATTTGTAACATGATGAAATATAATTAATAACTAACATAAAACTATCCTGAATACAAAGCTGTTGGTTGTTTCGAATGATTCCATTATAACTGTAAATAACTAACAGTTAGCTAAATGACTTGTATCGGGAGATTTACACTCAGGAATAAAAGGGCGTCTATGTAGGTTTGTGTCCAGGGCAAGCAAATATCAACTGGGAGTGCTTCTAAGACGCTGAGCCATATTATGAAAGAAAGAAAACCTCTTACGTTGATACATTTGAAGACACTGCGATGTTGACGATGGACGCCGCCCTTCAAACCGGAAGAATAACCCAGTCGTTTCCCGTTCCCAGAATGCACCGCGGCGGTCCAAATTTACAAACAAACGAGTCGTTTTACATGAAGTTATCAAAAGGAATTCAACCATTAAAAAAACATACGTATAAAAATGTCAATAAAACAAAATTATATTCCTGGTGTGCATATAATGTGTGATTCAAATTCTTTCAATGCGTTAAAATGAGCAATGATCGCTGATGTCGGAACAACTGATGTTCCAATATGTTTCACAACGTCAACATTTAGTAGACACATGTACGCTTGCTGTGTAAAGCCAGTGTCACTTCTTTGTGAAAGCTATTAAAAGACATTTTAGCCCGAAAACGGTTAACGTTTAAATTAATCTGAATGTCACAAATACTAAGCGTGACTTTATGTTTATCGTTTGGTTATGCTTTTTTTATGTTATCATAAAATCTTTCGCAAGAGTTTTGGTTCTTCATATGTTTGGCGAGACTACGTTTATTATTGTGGATACATTTAGTGGACACAGAAAGTTGTCTTGATATCGGTTGTAGATAAATTAGGTGGCGCTAGCTAGCTGTCTGGGGAAATTGCTTATTACGAGTAACTGCTTATTGAATTGATTACCAGTAAGTGTGTGGCAAACATGTCAGAATCAGGCCACAGTCAGCCTGGCATATATGGACCGGGGCGTAGGAGAAGGCGACGTCGTGGCGACCGGGACATTGGACCTACGGGCCAGAACCTGTCCGGTCCCAGTCGGGATCGAGAATACCAACCGCGGGAACGAAGGGTAACGCTTAACGGTAACACCAGTTATTCCGACGTCCTCCGTGTGACTCATTTGGTTGTTGTTGTTTTCAGGACGGAAGTGAGGAATCACAAGGTCCTCTGATTCAGAAGACTCCCATCATTCTGGCAAAGCCCCCCGGGGACAGGGTAGTCTATTTATTTACAAATGAACCTCTTTATCAAACAAGTACCTGTACACTAACCTCTACCATCAGTAATTCCCAACCACTTTGCTTTCTGAGGTCATCTGGTGCTGCGGGAGATTATTCAATTACACTTAAGTAGTCCAAAAAGAATTGTTGATGACTACATATGATATACAGTATCAATTTCATCTATTTACAAGAACGTTGTTTAGTGACAGGCAGAACCACTCTTCATCGTTCAATAGATGGCAGAAGGTCCAGTTAACCTTACTGTTAGATACTGTATATTGATGGATGTTGACTACAAAAGATGCATTTGGATCATCTAAATCGGTTGCAATAATTTGTGCTTGACCAAGCAATTCGTGAATGGATAAAAATGAGATTTGGAATTGTTATAATCACAGGAAATAATTATTTGAAAAACACAGCGAGGCTGGGAATGTAAAATAATCAACTGAAAGACAGTAAGTACTGCACTAACTTAGCAAGCCGTCTTGTAGCGATTTATCCCTATGCAACTGCGCAAATTAGTCAGTTGCGTGACATTCAAACAAGATAGCATTTGAAATGGTCAGTGCTAGAAATACACTTATCTTTCATCTTTTCACTGATTTGTTTCCTTTTTGGACATTTTTGAAGGCCAAGCCATTACAGAGTGCGGTTGTCAGCGCAGCTCCAGTTCTTGACAAGCCGATCATGCTCATGAAGGCTCGGGACGACACGGTGAAACCGACCACTCCTCCAGAAGCGACGCCTCAGTCTACCGGTCCCGGGCCCTCCAAAGTGGAGAGGGAAGGCCAACGACCCACCCAGCCCGTCTACCAGATCCAGAACCGAGGAATGGGTGCCTCTGCAACAAGCAGCGCTGTGGATCGTGAGTTGCCATTGATTTCCATCTTAAAAGCGCAGAGAAGATTCACAGATTCATTCAAAATTTGATGATCTGATTGCAGCCTTGGTCGGCCAATCTAAACTCATCCCACCAGAGAAGATGAAGCACAGCATCAAGCTGGTGGATGAGCAGTTGAACTGGTGTGACAGTGCCATGGAGGTGAAATCATCAGTGCATAGACTTTCCTTTCCTTTCCTTTCCTTTCCTGCCTAAGCATTAAGGAGTTTACATGTTGTATTATGATGTGCAGTACCTGCGGGACCAAACTGATATGCTGGTGGTGGGAGTCATTGGCCTGCAGGGAACTGGGAAATCAACTGTCATGTCTTTGCTGTCAGCCAACACCCCTGAAGAAGACCAAAGGTAAAGAAAAGCAACAAACATATATGTGATCTGTTTGTTGATAGCCCTGTGTTTACCATGTATAATAAATACATTTTCAACTAGAATTTGGTTGAATGTTAAATGGTCAGTAATGAATAATCCTTTTTGTATATTGACGGAGAATGTCAGAAAACAGAAAATTCTTGTACCTCTTAACTCTTAAATTTATCTATGCCTCTGTTACACTTTTGGAATGATGGCGCACTCTTTCAACACACGCTGGCGTTGTGGTTAAACCTACCTGCTCTTGTCTAGTACAGACCAAGAGCTCCTTATTATATTAGTGCATTCATTAGTGCATTCATGCAACATTTGAAACCTGCATGCTTGTGTTACTGGGCGTGAATTTCTTAAAATGTATACAAAGGAATCCAGCTACTTTCCCAGGCGAGAACGGTGGCGCAACGGTTTCAAACTGCCCTCATCATACCACCACTGGATTAAACATGTTCCCACGCAGCACCCTTCAATGGTCATTCAAGTGTAAAGGAGAAAAGAAGGCGAGATGTTGGCAATGTAGTTTGCGGTTAAAAAAAAAAAATCCCCCAAAAACAATTATACCATACACATTTGCAATTGGTCAAAAATTTGCAATCATTTGTACAGGGTGACCCTGAAGTCTGGATACATAGGCAAAAATGCACATTTTCAACAGTATTTTGATCTATCTGATATTTCTAAAAATTGTGTAGTTAGGTAGATGCGCTCTGCAAGATTGACATGAATTAAGAGTCTATACGGCCATCTATTGTCCAAATTTTAGGGACCTGCTCTTTCTTGGGGAGTCAAAGTCGGCTTCCTCTGACATTTTAAAAATATTGTCCTTACTTTGTTTAAATGAAGACCTATTGTCCTAAGGTGTGACTTTGTTATTCCCCGCATGTGACTGCTGAACAGTATGTGGTGTTCACTGCCGGTAGCACAAAGTCAGCTGGGATCCACTAATGAGGACAAGGGCAAAAGGAAATGCATGGATGATTTTTTTTTTTAGGTTTTACACCCTCAAAATATTTTCAGTGGATGTGAAGCTCATCGAAAGAACATGAATGTTTGAGAAGAACCTGGTCGTTGGTGTGCACAGGGGTTACGCATTCAGAGCGCAGACTCAAGAGATGAAGGAGCGAGGTGGAAACCAGAGCACAGGAATTGACTTCTTCATCACGCAGGAGAGGATCATCTTCTTGGACACCCAGGTGGGGAATCAAAATAGTGGAAGTACAATGGAACTTTGGAGTGTGAAACAAAGTTACCAGCTCTGTAATCAAACAACACAAAATCGAATACAATTACTCGGCTTTTAATGTGACCGTGTTGCTTTTGAACCATTTTAATAGATATCATTTAAGCGTTAAAAACAAATTTGTGTGACTTGTCTGTGAAATAGAATGTCAGATATTTTTTGACCTCACAATTTGAAATACAGAACCTCCAAAAGAAATTCACTTGAAATAAAATACAATGAAAGAGCCCTGAGTAACAAACTCAAGTTAATCGATAAAATTGATTCATCGCTCATCCTTACAGAGAGTATTACAAATTTCAATAAAAAAAAAAAAAAGACATTCCCGTCTCTCTCACAAGAGGTGGGAAGTGGTGTAACCACATCTCATGTTGTGTGTGCGTTCAATCTTTCCTCATATTATTGATGTCAACTTCTGAGCCATTTTGGTGTGACAGGCATTGAAAACGTGTGTTCTGTTCCCCCAGCCAATGCTCAGCCCCTCTATTCTGGACCACCTCATCAACAATGATCGCAAGTTGCCCCCGGAATACAATCTCCCTTACACCTATGTGGAGATGCAGGTTAGAGGCCGCCCTGTGCTAAAAATATTGTCTGTACCTGGAGACAATGAGGCAGTTCTGAATTAACTTCCTCCCGTTAACCTCTGTACAGTCTCTTCAGATCGCCTCCTTCCTGTTTACAGTGTGCCACGTGGTCATTGTGGTTCAAGATTGGTTCACTGACTTAAACCTCTACAGGTTGGTACTTGTTGATTCAAGACCTCTCGGCGTTGAAAATGAAAATAAACTGGATAGTGACACACGGAGACAATAACAAAAACCTTACCCGGTCCTCCCTCAGGAATGTTGGGCATTTCTTCTTATATCGTGAGAGGATATTTGTCTTCTGCTCTTTCATAAGATCAGTAATGTCGTTCTCACCGTTGGTCTCAAGGAAGACACACGTGGACAAATCCAAGCTTGTTGAGAACAACTTGCACTGCACCTACAGACTGGTGCAATCAGTCAGTTGGCTCGTCCGCCGTGCGATTGTCCAGAAAAGGATTCACGTGGTAGGAGATAATGTTGAGTATTGTCGTTGATTGTGTCTAGTTGAAGCATGAGTCAAGCAACAACAAGCTGCTTGAAGCTTGAACTTGAGTGCTAAAAATCAGAAAATATGCCTCGCCTTCAGTGAGGACTGCCTCAATCGGCTGACTATCTGCGATAACTACCACTATTGTGTCCGCCGAATTTGATCTCTGATCAGTTAAAGAAACAGTCCCAATGCTAATATAATTTAGTTACGTTACATCGGCCAGCAATACTGATTCTGAAGGGTGATATCACGCAGAGGCCGCAGGCTGTTCGGACAAAAGGTGCTATATCCACTGACAAGTATTTGAAGCAGTGCAGCCCAAGGAAATGCCACAAAATGAATAGAATGTTGTGGGGGGGGGGGGTCTATTTCATGGAACAAATGTTAGAACTTTGGTTACAAACGTAGGTCAGTGCTTCTGATAGTTTTTATGCCAGCAAGGAAGGCCTGACCCTGATTTATCACCACTGGTAAAAATCTAAGTATACAGTGATTTTTTTTTTCGGGGGTTTTGGGGGGGTGTTAGGTTTCTTCAAACGGCTGAAATGCTGAAACCTTCCACGCCGTCAGCAAGCCACGACAGCACGGGCTCGTCTGGTAGTGAGGACGGCGCAGAGTACTATCCGCACATAGGTGGGACTTCTTCACTCACTCATCCACCCACCTTTTTTAATGACTTGTAGTAATAAAAATAAATAAATAAATAATAATAAAAAAAAAAACTCCTCTCCTGCTTCCAGTGTTCCTCCAGAATAAGAGCAGGCGTGAGGACTTCTGCCCAAGGAATCTGAAAGACATGCATATGGTGGTGGACAAATTAATGGCCCACTCTCACCTCAAATACAAAGGTCTGTTGTTCTTCTCATTTCACATTACCGTGCCTTGTTAAACCTGCCCTTATTGTTAGTACTATTAAAGTGGAATGAAAGCAAAATGCATGCCCGAATTACTAAGAGGTTTTGCAAGATTTACAAAAGATTTTGCAGATTCAACATAAGAGTTTCCATTGCATGAGTTTTGATTACCAAACAAATGACACATGAAGACTCATGTAATGATATGTTTTTAGGTACAGTGTCCATGCTGGACTGCAATATTTTCCCTGGTCTTGGCCAGAACTATATGACAACTGAAGTCAACATGTTCCTGCTCCCCATGCAGGACATTGACAGCGAGGATAATCTCACTAAAGCCGGTCAGACAGACAAAAGCCGTCAACTTTAAAAACTCAGCTTTTTGTGCGTTGAACTCACTGGTGTACTTTGTTTAGGATCCACAATGACGTATCCCCTCTTCTCCTTGCTCCCGGGTTACAAGGGACACCCTTCCTTCTCCACCATGATCTCCAAGCTGCGCAGCCAAATACTGGCCATGCCCCGGTGTCAGCTGTCACACACCATCCTCACTGAAAAGAACTGGTATGTCAACACTGCTGCATGTAATGTGGGCAATGGGTGATGTGTATATGTATATATTGCTCAAAAAAAAAAAAAGGGAAACACTTTGAATTTAATTGCGCTGTATCAGTGTTCCCTTTATTTTTTGAGCTGTGCGTGTGTGTGTGTGCGTGTGGTGTGGTGTGTATCACACTTGGTGACAATTTGGTGTGTTTAAAGTTTAATAATTTAAGATAATAATAACAACCCTGCCCAATTTCTTGGGTTTGTTTATAGGGCACAAAATACTGTTGTACGCATGTTTTTCATGACAGGCAAATATCCCCCCCCCCCTCCAAAAAGGTATTTTTGCATTTGTTTTACTCGAATCGCGAGATGCATTTCGAAACAAAAGATCTATTTGCTGAAAACCTCACCTCCTTGGTTTATGTGCTCTTTCTGACATGGTGGTAGAACAGCACTTTATTTTCCAGAATGCTTTCCTTAAAGCTTTTATAACAGCTTGCCAAACATTTTGAGCATTTCGTTTGTAGCTGATATGTGATGAGTTTCTCTGAATTGCATAATTTCGTTCCAATTCCTGTAGTTCAAATCCAATTCAACATCCTGTGAGGTGGAGTCCAATTCAAATTTAAATTCATCTATTTTAATTGAATTCTGAAATTTTGAATTTTGCTCCACCCTGCCATGTAAATAGAGATGCAACAACAGTGCAAGTCTCCACTGTGTTTTTGTTTCCATTTCTACAGGTTTCACTATGCCGCTCGAATCTGGGATGGTGTCAAAAAATCCTCCGCCCTCTCTGAATACAGCCGCTTGCTGGGCTAGAAGTGGCGTCCTCATACTTTTCCAGAGCACCATGCCACAGAAGGACTCAGAAACGAGAGACAT
>CAAKHF010010258.1:5976-19641 GCA_901007745.1 Hippocampus kuda | reverse complement strand
CCCCACAACTCATTAAAGCTCCTCCATGCCACGACTCCTGGGGCCCTGGAGCTGAGCGGAATACAACGTGGCATTACGTTTCCACTGCCATTGTGGCGACTGCGTGCCGACGCTTAACAGCCTAGGGAGTGAATGCTTTTGTTCACCGTAATGTGATGTTGGCTGTTGATGTAATCCCTCATTCAGGATGATGTATGGCACCCCTCATGTTGCTTGAAGGTAAGTGTAATGCAACATGCCGATGGGGTGTGACTTCTCTGCACTCTGCATACTATGTTGAGTCCAAATTTGATTTCAATCAAATGAAAGCTTTCATACCGGGTTCTATTGGAGGCCGGGCGCCACAAAAAAAAAAAAGGAAAAAAAAGTCATAGTTCCAAGAATAGAGCTGTCAGTTTGCAATCGTCTGTCTGCCAGATTCCATTGATAGGTGGACTCTATAAGTGCTTCACTTGCCACATCTGTTCCTGATGGCATCGTGTTTAATTATCCGCTTGCCACACTAGCTGCTCCACTCAGATAAGCTTGAGTATGAGATGACTGGGAGCGTGCAGCTCATGCACTCGTCAAGTTTATAAACATGCCACAAATGCTGGTACGGGGCTGTAAATTAAAAAAAAAAAAAAAAAAAAGAATATACTGTCATCTTAATTGACTTTATTTTTAATTTTGCACTTACCTTAAAGAATTCAAGCTGTAACCTAATGATGTTTACGTATGTGCTACGATTTACATATGAGCCGATTCGTCGCAGCTATCAGTGACTACTCGATGAGCAAAAGAGTCATTTTGGGTGCCTTTACTGACATCAAACTGCCAGTTGGTGAAATGAATTAATTGATTAATTTATTTATTTTTACTTGTCTCGAAAATGCATGCCGTGCACTATTGTTTTAGAATGTGATACGCAATATGCCTTTCCGTCGCGAGCAAATGTCATGCATGCTACACCCAGTAAAAAGAAAAACATTAAATTAATATCAAATGTAAACTTCATTTTTAACATTCAAATGAGTTAGTTTTCACATATTTTTAAAATTGAGCAGGAAATTCATGTTCGACTAAAATTAGTGTAATGTAGTTTTTTTGGGGGGGGGGGATACCCCACATTTCAATACAGTATTGAAAATTTGAAAGAAGAAGTAGAAAAAGGATAAAAACGTAACGACCCTCAGCCTTTAAAATGTACTGCTTCTCAATGACTTGTTTCCTCTCGGGCTTGTTACCACAGAGTCTTGAAGTAAAGTTATATTTGCACTTGAAGCCAAGGAAATATGACAAATATGGAATTGGAAGAGCGATCAGATAATGCATAGCTGCGTTCTCTTTATCTTTGCATTCTGATTTGACTTTAAAACCATTTTAAGCCAATTTGAGTTGTGAGAACGGAGTTTGGTCCCGTAGGATTCCATCGGAATCATTCAGTCTATAAAAGCCTTAGTGTGGTTTTTTTTCCCTTATTTAGTTGTATACTGAGCATAGTTTTTCCAATTTGATACTATCTTGTCACGCACCAACGGCGGTCAAACAGCGACTCATTTCTGTCTGTCACCCCCCCCCCCCCCCCCCCCCGCCGCTTTTGGCATATATTGTTACAGATAAAGTTACATAATGAATATTTTATGGGCAGCTGAACAGTCCCTCGTGAAGGAACGGATGGGGCTGACCAGGGTGAGCCTTTTCTTTGGATGGGATACGGTTTGTGTTCAAGTTCACTGCAGGGCAACGCTCTGGCACAAAAAGTGTCCGTGCAAATAACGCTGCGCCTTTTCTTCGAAGAGTTCTTGTCAACACAACAGATTTCAATGCCTTGCATTCTCACGCTGCCTTGACTGTTTCTCCGCGTCGCGCTCTTCATATCCCTCCTACCAGTTTCCCTCCCTCCCCCTCTCTCTCTCTTTCCTCTCCCATCTCTTGCCTATGCAACGTGCCGCTTCACGGTCAGCACAAGGCGGGCAGATGTAAGTTGAGTCAAGGCGACGGTGAGAGAGGTGACAACGAGGTCGAGCGGGAGAATAGATTTCCAGCAGCCGGCCCGACTGTCAAGGTGGACTTGGCAGATGTGAGGATCTTCTTGTGTTGCCTCAGTGTCGTCGTTTTTTTTTTTTTTTTTTTTTTTTACATCGCCATCCCTTTTTAAACAGCAGGCAGCGTGGAGGTGTAAAACTCCAGCTTGGAGCGAAGCCTCGAAAGGAAACAGCCGCACTCTAAATCTGCCCATCAGCCTCTCATGAGCATCTGATTCAAATGCCGGAAAGCGACATACAGAAGAATCCAAGAAGAGCCTCAACAAGAAAATCATTCCGTTTTTACTTTATTCATACTTTGGATACTTTTTATCCGCACTCCCATTCTTGTGCCTGAGGAATATTGTGAGCTTGTCAGTCCATTTATCAAGCGGGAAGTGATTTCTAACACAAGCAAGGCGTGTGACACTTGCCCCAGGGACGAGGCCACCTTTTACAACCAAACACCCTCATGGAGAAAATGAGCCGCACAGTCGCAGCTCAATCCTAGTTCATCAAAAAAAAAACATTGGTTACATATTTGTTATTGGGTAGTGACAAGTCCAGCATGCAAGTCTCTCTGGTTTGCACAGACCACCGCGGCGGAGTGAGCCGCACCACAGAGGACCGTCTCAACCGGCAAAACGCCAACAGCCCCGGTACGGGGACACGAAGCAAATTCCGAGCCGTGGCCATGGTGGCTCGAAGTCTTGGTCAGCTCTCTGTTCAGAGTGTGCCGTCTTCCAGCGAACAAAGCATGAGGACCGGCATGAAGTATAGGTAGGGCGCGTTTGAGAAAACATTCCTTTTGTTGGAAGTCCCGAATTGTCTTTCATCGTTTGTCATCATGTCCATCAAAACTGCCATTGACGACAATCTGGGTCACTAAACGGGCTGCCGAATGAGCATTCAGGGAATGGTTCCTTGTGATCAACCCAACTATGAAAAAGTCAAATTAACTGGTCAATATAAAGATTAAATAAACCCCTTTTTAAACATAATTTACCGAAAAGGGTTAGTTGAATGAAGACGTGCGTTTTTTTTCATATCAGTCTATCATTGTATTTTTTTTACCTATTTAAAATGACAATTAAATTGATTAAACCTAAAATAAAATTCAATTGATTAAAGCTGACAGATCAAGAGGGAAAAATATCATTCAAAACATCAGCGAGTAAAACTCAAGAAATGTGCACTGCTTTTTTGTTTTGTTTTTAAATACATTGTAACCTAACCCCACTGCAATGTTGTTTACATCCGTGCTCTGCCAGCAGTGCACCATAAATACTTATTTGGGGAAGGCGCGACTCCAACGCAGGATCATTGATGCAGTTACATTAACCTTCGATCACTGTTCATACAACGTGAGTAGCAAGCTAATACTTGCATGGGGCCTGATTTGATCAAAGGATTAAAAGTACCGATTCCAAATTAATTTGAGTACGACTTAATATGAGTGAGCCTGAGTACCAAAATGAAAGGTGTAACGCGTGTCGATAAATCCCACCGGTTCTTAAGTGTCCCGCTTGCGCAAGTCTAGCCTAATTTGCATTGAGAAAAGCCCCCATATAGATTAGCAGCATCCCTTTTGAAGAAAAATCATGGCAAAAAGAGCGGAAAGAACCTGCGAGATGAATGAGGAGTAGAAACAAATGAATAGGACTGTTTGGAATAACGAAGGCATGTCTTACCCAACGTGCCACGGCCCACAGAAGAAAATTGTCTACAGTTAACTGGAGGACGACGAGCAAATGATTTGGATCGCCATATTGCAAGTTGGCTCCACATTAACGCCTTAGCTAGCGCCTTCTTTACTTCTACACATGATATCCTTCCAAAGCTGTTAGATCGTGTTAGTATACACACTATAATTGTAATGCAAGAGTTGCACTGAGGCGACTGGTCGGTCATCTCTTTGAACAAAGTTACGTCACACTTTGATTCAGTGTACATAAGCCACATGCTCGTGCCTGCGTGGAAGCACTTGTTTGCTATTTCGGCACGTTTTCTTTGTTGGTTTCACAAAACGCGCTTCCGTGCTCCAAAATTCCTCTTACTTGTAATTATAGAAGGGGTCGGGGTTTGCTTCCTGATTTTTTATATATTTTTTCTGTCGCAAACATTTTTTAAAAAACTTTTCCATTGATATTGATTGTGTCTATCACGATACAAATTGATCTTGAATTTTCATCCAACCCCAGAAATGTTCTTCCACTAGTTGAATCATATAACGTAAGTCTTGGTGTCCTGTGAGTAAATTAGCTGTGCGTTTTACGAAATGAGCCCTGATTTCACACGAGTACAATTAGATGATCATCATTATTTCAGTAAGCAGTACATCATTTTCATGACATTTTGTTTTTATTGGGGTGTTGTTGTTAAAATGTGTGCCTTTGTTGAAGTTAGGAAAAACTGAATGAGATTATGCTGTACAAGTGTACCTAATGAGGTTGCTCTATATACTGGAAAATCTATGACAACTCTTTCTTTTATTTTGTCTCATGTAGAGTATTTCCTCTTAATGTTTTTTACAGCATGCCATGCATTTTAATTGGAACAAAATGTTTAATTGGCTGTTGTCTATAGGATGTACATTAGTCATCCTCCGCAGCCTTGCTGAATACTCATCACACTCCTTTGCATCTGATGTGCTCAGGGCAGCGATGCCACAATGGCACAATCTAATTATTCAAGTTAATGATATTGAATGAGTAGAACCGCATCTGCCCTCGAGGTTGTTGTGCGCTGTTTGTGCCGTTTTGCTTCCACGCTTTTTGTCCAAAGTACACAACGTGCTGCGTGCTTGCGCGCCGGGATCGGAGTGAATGCGGCGCAGCCTTGTGTAGGCACCTCAAGGTTGCCAGCGCGCTGTGGGTGCAGCGCAATGCTCATAAGAATGAAAGAGCTAGAATGGAGAGATTGAAAGGCGAGCGAGCGTAGGCATGATGCTCAAGAATCATCTGCGGTCTTTATTCGCCAATTCATCTCGGGAGTTGCCGTTCTCTTGGCCGTCCATTCCTGGTTTATCCTCAAACAGAGAAGACAGTAGTGAGTCCCTCCATATTTCCCATCATGCATTTTTTGTATTGACAGATTTTTTTTGGGGGGGGGGGTGAACTTATCCTTCATTATTCATTGAAACTCACCTATTTGCTGTTTATGTGTTCAGGCCGAAGCCATGCCAATTATAAAAATATTGCTTTGGCGTAATATGCCAAGGAACGACGTCAGAATCTCACTTTTCGTATGCCAACCTTTTTTGTAGTCTTGCTTTTTCACTTGAGTTTTTTTTTCAGCAACATTATTTCCAGTTTTTCTACCGCCGCTCAGTTTCCAAACTAAAAAACGAGTAACTCAGACATAACAGTACAATAACACATTTTCACAAAACCTTTGGCCTCATGGTGGCTTATTGAGTAGAACTGACTTTTGACAGGATACGCCACCCCCAACTTGCCCAAGTATTGCCGGGCATACAAGGATTGTTGTCAAATAAATGCTTGCATTGTACAATACACCTTGAGTCTGTTGAATATGCTCGCAAATGCAGCCAACTTTTCAGTGTGGCGGCAAAAATGCCATCCAGTCACACAAGCGCGAATGCTTCTTTTAATGATTTTATCCATACTTGGGGGGGCAAAAAAAAAAATTCAGCAAAGGTGTGTGTCAAAAAGGTGTGTGTCAGACTGTGCACACAAGGCATCTTAAATCCTTCCTGTATGAAAATAAATCAATACGTATCCCATTCTGGATGTGTACTTTGCCACATTAACGACTTCCCTTTGAGCTATCCTCCCACTGACTGAGGCGCTCATGACCCGCTGCGCATTTTGGCATCGGAGACTGCATGCTTGTCATCTTGTGTTTCATGTTGAATTATTGATACTATTATATATATATTTTTTAAAAAACGATACGCATGTGGATGGTCGGGTCGCCAACTGTCAAGATATGGCTTAAACATAATCTTAAAACATGATTTCTTGTGTGTGTTGTGGGCTGATCACTTGTGCTATGTAACAGGCTGATGCTTGTTATTGAGTATTTGTACTGTCGAATTGTAATTCACTCAACTCAACCTTTGTGGTTCAAACGGATAGGGTCATAACAGGAACATTATATTGAACATTGACATCTCGGGTGTTCGGCGAGAGTCTTCAAATACAGTAGGACATTTCAAACTCAGAAAAAAAGGTTCCTCAATGCAATAAACATTGATGGCTACAAAAATGTAAATGTAAGTTTTCTGTCAATCTACAAAAGCTGACATATATGAAGTAGAATGTTGGAGGTGACATCCCTTTGCTCTTTTTACTTCATTACAATCAATGGTCCACCTAGTCTCTTAGGTTACAATAAAAAAAATGGGTTTTATCTATCGTGTGAAATGCACCCAAGTTTACGATAGCTCTAAACTGGCACTGACCTTTCAACAAAGCTGCCTCAATATCGAATGAAGCTGGAACACGCACGCGCACGTACGATTGAGCATTTGCGTGTGCTCGAGTACCGACATCTTTATGCTAATTCACCTCTCACGCACACGGAAACTTGGAAGTCATTTTTCCCAATGCCACCCTCAGTCACGATTCCGTAAAACAAAATTCACACATACCTAGAACCAACACACAACACTTAACGCTGAAATGCTGCAGTGCTTCGTCGTAATGCGGCACATGACATCGGCAATAATGATAACGGGGTTAGAATGACAAGAAAAGTAATTTGATTACTCAATTTTGCTGAAATTAACAGCGTTACTAACGTCATTATACTTGAACGGTGTTATTTCCAACACTGATGGTTGGGATATCAAACGTTAAATATGTTAAAGATGGCATGCTGCCCAAAGACTTAAAAAATGAACAACAAATCTTTTGGTGGCCTTTTGTCAAATCCTCCACATAAATAGACACATCAGTAGTGTGTAAAAAATGTGAAATCGTTTTCTTGTTGAATTGTTCGAAAATGTTTCAAATTTTTATAAATGTATTTTTAATATGATCTAAAGTATTCTAATTAGTGTCCTAAGAGTATTCCGTTGAACTAATACAAATAAAACAAATTTGAAGTTGTTTAGATCTCCGCTATGCCAGGGTATTATTTCCTTATTTTTTTGTCTTTCTTTTAAAGTTATTTAAAATAATTGACCTGTTTTGTCATCCGTTGCTTGTTGCAAACAAACCATCTTGACATCATCTGCAGCGCGACAAATAAGACCACTATACAATACATTAGCAAATACGATCACGCCGTACCATCCGAAAAAAAGAGTGCGAGCAAATCCTGTGCCGAATGAAAAAGTTGGTAGCGCCGTTGCAAAAGTTTCTGTGGAGCCCTGTGACAGACAGATACAAGTATTTGCCATTCGAAAAAGAGTGTGAGAAACATGATAGAATTCAAGAAGCATAGCAAAGTCCCAAAATAGTTTCCGCCTGCTCCCACCTCCACGTTTTCCATAGGCCATCAAGAATCTTCAATCAAGGGAAAAGTGCTGTTTTTATGCACTTTATTAGTCATTTATATTCATTTTCCACTGTTTGCTTAGGGTTAGAGTGATGTAAAACTCTATTTATTCATCATGAAAATAATGTTTCATATTCTGTCTGTAATGGATTATTCGGATTCACGTTATTTTCCATGGGAAATTCTTTCCATGCAATTTGGTGTTTCCAGACTTTCGGTAAATGCATTCATCACGTAAACAACTTTACACTGGTACTTGTGGCATCATGAGGAAGACTTAACAGACCTTTTTGGACGGACGTCGGTTACGGGCGGGTTTTTGCTATTTGTGGCACGGCTCGGTCCCAACGAATAGTGGTGGTTCACCGTACACTTTTGCACACTAATCCAAACGGTATAATAGCTGTGTGAAATTCAAATGTGCCTGATTTGCATAAGGTCCTCTCCGTGGCTTCTTCAGCATGGCAGCCTTGAGCGGCCTGGTCGTGACTATTAGGCTGCATTTATGGGCGAGAGCGCAGGCTGGCTCGGAAAAGGACCTGTCCTGCAGGGTTGAGGAGGGAAAATATCAACCTAAATGTCTTCTTACTCAGGCTCCGAGGCGGCATCCTCCCCATAGACAGAAGCATTCAGTAATGTGACACTAGCTCTTCTTGACGTCCGGACCAAAGACAATGCAGATCTGCTGCCCACATTTCTCCTGCGGAACTAAATAGGTGCCTTCAAGTCCTGGCTGAATTAATAATGCGCACAAAATGCTTTTATGATTCCCATATGGAAAGCAGTCCTGCCAAGGTGAGGGAAAACTTGCTGTAAAATCGGGCAGTCCTTCACGTGATGCTGCTGTGATTTGACGCAATGCTCTCAACTCCTGTCCTGGTCTGTCAAACCTTTTTGAAAACATGACATACTTGTACAAGAGCATCTCTCTAACAAGTCGAGAGGTGGCAACAGCACCTGCTTCACATTCATTTATGTCACTGCTCGTTTTTTTTTTTTTTTTTAACTCAACCAAGATCTCAACCACAGTTGATTAGATTTTCTTTTTTTTTTAAACATTATCAAATAGTTTTACATAACCCCTGATTTCTGTTTTTAAATGTTGGGAGTAAAAGTAAACAAACGTACAGAAAAACAAATATACATGTATAGATACTTGAAAAAGCTACTTTAGTGGAGTAAGAAAGTATTTCTACTTCCCACTGCTGCTTAAGTGCAAAATATTTGAATAAAACCTGAGGCAGACCTGAATATTTTCCATCAAAACACAATATTCCTTTTTCGCTACAGGGGGCATTTAAATTAGACATCTGCCTCACTTGCTGCATATGCGAATGCGTACACGCGACTCATTTAGAGTGGTGCTGAAGGGCACGTTTAGAAGAGAATGATCCCATCAGAGCAGGATTTTAGAGGGGGTTTCTTTGTCGGGAAACCACGCAACGCACATTTTTCCACGCAGTCACTATTCTCAACATACACGTCAAGCCATCCACCAATCGTCCCTGGACTGTTCATGAGGCAGTCGCAAGGCACATGCAGGCATTCACATTTAAATTGGTCAAAGGAGGAGAATTTGGAGTCATTGAACCCACCGAGCGTGTTTTTGACATGCACGAGGAAGCTGGCGTATCGGGAAAAAAAACCTCACCAAGCACGGCAAGAACATTGCAAACTCCATACAAGAAAGCCTAAACTGAGATTCCAATCCAGACTCTCTTGACTGCATGCTTGACATGCCAACCACTTGGCCACTGTACCGCCTCCCGTCAGACAAGGCAAATCTTATTTTAGACATAGACAGCTGCATGCATGCATTTTTGAGGACATTACTAAGGAACCAGAAGTAGAGTCGAATTAAATATCCGAAACGCACAAATAAGGCCACCATGAGCCACTGACCCACTTGTTGAGAATCAGCGCTCAAATGTGCTTGTCATCCAAAAGCCTATTTGTGCACGCAGTGTTTAATGACAATTATAGTTACGAGAGAAAACGTCTCCACTGGTTCCTGTCAACACTTGACCGCAGACGCGTTCTGAGGCTCATTATCTTGAGCGGCACACGCGACAAATGTTCCGTCATTGTTGCCGCGACTGTGCCGTTTTTGAGTGTGTAACATGGCTTCATGCATTTTTAGGCGTTTGGAGCAGTAAATTTGGAGTGAAATGTATAACGGGGCTCGTGGTTTGCACGTGTGGCTCAGATTTGTGAGCTTTTGTGTTCACATTTCTTCTCCAGTCCACTCTTCATGTTGGCCCTGTGCTTGTGGAATATGTACGTCAATTGATCTGAAAGTGATTGTTTTCAGAATATATGTACCGTACCTGCTATTTAAACAGGACCAAGTTGCCAGTGAATCATAAGTACAGAGCTGATAGTGTCACATGCCGTATGCCAGCACTTTATTACCAAAAAAAAAAAAAAAACCCACCTAAAATCACACCTCTTAGTAACCTAACAGCTGAAAAAAAAATGAAGGTGCGAATCTATTATTATCTTCTGTTGCTGAGAATGACTGCTTACACAAAGGCAGCGTGGTGGCGACGAAAAGCTTGTGGGTGTGTGATTTTTGGGCATGATGAGTGCGGGTGCATGCTGGGACATTTTTCCACGTCATCGAGACTTTCCGCCTGCACTCCCACAGCTGAACGATCAGGCCACGCTGATGAAAATAGGCCCTGACTCTTCCATCCACGGTGCTCATTTCAGGCCCCCATCTTAAAATGTGCGCAACGCATTCTTCACCATCTGTTTGCTCTGGGCATGTGAAATGACGTAGTTGTGTGTGAACGAGTTTTACATACACGGTTTCGTTCTTGTAAGAGTATGATCAGCACGGAATATTTTTATTTGACTATAGTTTCCTCAAATCGTGGACCCCACTGGTGTCTTTCAAATGCTGAAGAAAATAAATGCCTCTCCCGAATAGGCATTTCATTTTTAAAATTTTTTTAATACCCTTGCGTGAACCAAAACAGTTCAGTTCAGTACAATAAAACGTTCACATCTGAGTCCATTTGAACATCACCGCTAACCAAAACAGCAGCACCAGCCCAACTCGGGAACGACCTCCAAGCGGTGTTGGGCGTGCCTTCGGGCTACGAACAGTTCCCAGTCTACAGCCGACAACTGGGTCTGCAGGTGCCCGGGTCGCTGCGGCTTTAGGAGCCGCTTTGGGGCCCAGTTGGAGGTTGCTCGACAACAACAACAGCAGCACCAAAGCACATAAAGTGTGTCAAGAACAAAAACAGAAAGTGTTATGACTTCAGATCATACACTTGACTGTTCACATACTGACATGTAAACTCCTGCAACATAAGATAAATGTCTTCTAAATTCAATGCATCAGAGCAGAGCGTTAACAGTCCTGCCCAATTTGAATGATCAAAAAAGTTTCGCTTAACATGTATTGTTTATCATTATTTCTAAATTTGTGTTGAGTGGAATAAACACACACACTTTTGCAGATGAGTAAATAAATGACCACAACTGACATGAGGATGCCTGCATGTGACTGAAACGAGTAGCAGTGTTAGAATTAAATGGAAAACCGAGACAGCTGTTCATTCTTTGCCCCACTGTTTAATCGCTGCGCGGGTATGTGTTGATTGTTGTCTTAAATGCACTACAAATAGCCTCAGTATTTATTAACACTTTTGTTCCAGAGCCAATAAGGAGGCAAGCTGTTTCTCCCTTTAGTATTACGAGAAAAAAAAAAAAATCCATTTTCACGGCTTCATTTTCAATTGCTGGTGGGGGTGGGGGGCTGAAGAGGGGCGAGACAGATTTCTGATCGGGGTATAGCACGCGCTAGCCCTGGTGTTGCACCGTCATGGGGCCGAGAGAAAGGATAGAGGCATTCACCATAAGGTTGTTCGACTACGTTTTGACCAGTACCTTGATAAACTACCGGTAGAATGTAGTTAGCTCCCGCTAAGATAGGCTGCTGTAATTTTATTACTATAATTGATCGAAACAAATGCAGGGTCAGATCTCCCCCCTCTCAGGCACCAAGTTTCATTCATGGTTTTTCACAGCATAACTTTCAGTACTGCCATCAACTCCATGTGTTCCTTTACACCAGCTGAATTGAATTGTTTTGTATTACGTAAACTGAAATGGAGGAAGAAGTGCCCGTCACCAGCACAAGAGCTGCTGGCATTCTGCGTTGTTGTGTTGAAGCCACGTTCGAGGCTGTATTAATAGCTGTGCTCGGTGAAAATCTCTCAACACGTTCCACCCTATGGCTTTGTTTGCTCATTCATCAATCTGTCCTGTCATCTCTCCTGACTTTAGATGCTTTTCATTTTTTTGAACATGCGCAATTTGAAATGATAAAAATAAACACATGTGGGGTGAACATTCGCTGGCCTGGAATCTCCCACGACGCTGCTGTCCACTGTCAAGCTAGCGGTGGCTAGCGCTAGCTGCTAATAGAGTGCCTTCGAAGGAGCGGGGTGTTTTGAGCACAATAATATGGCAATAACTGCGAATAGGGTCTTCCTGCGAATAGTTTTTAGGTTGCACAGAATAAAATGTTTGACCGTGTTAATGGTGAACCACCAATAGGCGACGCTTCATCATAGTACACTACACAGTTTCCATTTTGCTGCGGTGGCCCTCAATCTCCTCTGGGATGCTGTTTGTCACCTCAGGCTGGTCAAAGTAATTACAGGAGACCCTTGTGGTTTGTCAGCAAGTCGTCATGCTTCCTGAACAGTCCATTTCCTGGTCACTGGCTTTTCCCCTCAGTGCTGTCAATGTCCTTTTTACCGGGCCTGTCTGCTTCTTTATTGAGGAGGCGCGAAAACCTTACTGTTGTGATTCTTTTCTGCTGAGGCTCAGCATGGCCCTGAACCCTGTCTGCTGGCGTGGGGGCCACACCGGAGGGTCTTTTCAAAGTTGCCCAACACAATTATCGAATATGATGATGCGCTGAGAAAGGAACAAGCCTGGCTTTGTCTGACAAGTGTCGTACTCTGACAAGGGGGTGCTTGAAAAGGCTGGATTTTTAATATTGCTTTGTCAAGGTTCGAAAGACCCTAGATAGGAAGATCCTTCAGGCTGGATTTACATTGTCCAAGTGCCCAATTTGAGATTTCATGCCAATTAACGTTGATATCTCTGTGCATCTTCAAGTGGCACAAATCCAATATGGCTGTGTTTACACTGACAGAAAACCGAAAGCAATGAAGCAACAGAAACTGCACAAAAATAACTCGGGTGTAAACATAATAAATACAGTCAATATAACAAACACTCCACTAAAGCTTTCATAACACATTGAAGTTTAATGACTAAGCGAGCTGAAACAATAAACAAACATCCCAGTCCATCATCTCAAACATGCTGCAAAAACAATTACGGCCCCGATAATCTCCTTTTGGTTCCCTTTGATTTTGAGTGCACCATCCTTTGGGGGGGGGGGGTGTTTTCCACATTGAAATAAAAGGAAGCTAATTAAAGATTAGCCACGCTTTGCCAGAGGGGATCGTATTAACCTTGTCACTGCGCGCAGCACAAAGGTTCGCCGTCCCCCCGGATGCTTTTGTCCCTCATCTTTGGATTAACCCTGTCAGCTACTAAATGTGACGTCGTCAGATAAGATAACCAAGCAGGACTTTGATACAATTTTTGTGGACGCAATGGAAAACCCACAGTATGCTTATTGCATTTCTGGATTAGTTAGAGCAGTTGACCTGAGCCTTCAGTAGAGACTGAAGAGACCCAACGCATTTCTTAAGAGTCGTGTTATAATGTGGCAATTTTACCAAATAATACACTAAAACACAATGCAACAATGTGTGGCATTATTCAAGCAAGAAACATATTTAGGCCTTTAATTTTTCATTCATTCATTTTCCGATCCGCTTTTGTCCTCACAAGAGTCACAAGGGGTGCAGGAGCCTATCCCAGCCATCTTCGGGCAGTAGGCGGGGGACACCCTGAACCGGTTGCCAGCCAATCGCAAGGCATACAGAGACGAACAACCATCCACGCTCACACTCACACTTAGGGACAATTTCGCGTGTTCAATCAGCCTGCCATGCATGTTTTTGGAATGTGGGAGGAAACCGGAGTACCCGGAGAAAACCCACATAGGCCCGCGGAGAACATGCAACCTCCACACAGGGAGGCCGGAGCTGGAATTGAACCCGGTACCTCTGCACTGTGAGGTCGACGTGCTAAC
>CAAKHF010010255.1:0-47999 GCA_901007745.1 Hippocampus kuda | reverse complement strand
GTTGATGATGTTGTTGCTCCCAGTCTCACCTGTTGTGTCCGACCCGTCAGGAAGCTGAGGATCCACTGGCAGATCGTAGGGGACACACCGAGGTGGAGAAGTTTGGGGGTGAGGAGTTCCGGGATGATGGTGTTGAACGCAGAGCTGAAATCCACAAACAGGATCCTTGCGTAGGTCCCTGTGCTGTCGAGGTGCTCGAGGATGTAGTGCAGACCTATGTTGACTGCGTCCTCCACAGACCTGTTTGCCCGGTAGGCAAACTGAAGAGGGTCCAGCAGGGGTCCGGTGACGTTCTTTAGGTGGTTCAGCACAAGGCGTTCAAAGGACTTCATGACCACAGACGTCAGAGCGACAGGCCTGTAGTCGTTCAGTTCCGATGTTGCCGATTTCTTGGGAACTGGGATGATGGTAGACTGTTTGAAACAGGATGGGACCTCACACAGCTCCAGGGATCTGTTGAAGATTTGTGTGAAGACCGGAGCCAGATGGTCAGCGCAGACTTTCAGGCAGGAGGGGGACACTTTGTTTGTTATTGAAAGTTATCAAAACTTTTGTTTGTAAAACATTGCTCTGCATTGATTCAGTGTCTTGTTTATGTACCTTGCACATGCAATGAATATGAATAGTAGCCTGATGTATTCATTTCAACGTCAAAAAAAATGCCTATAGTCATGGAAAAAAAAAAGTTATGTTTAGGTGATTACCAAGGCAACACAGCAGCCAACAAGTGTAATTATCAATAATGAATATCTGGCAGCTCATAGCTCAACAGCAAGAGAGTCGGGGTGAAACATTAGTGGTTTTCTCTTGACATACATACAAATATATTCCTTTGCACTGTGAATGCAAGACACGATTCCAATGTATCGTTAACATTTCAGGTTAACTTTCCAAGATTATTTGGGATTATTATATTTTTTGGACAAGAATATTGCTAAACTGACTGAGTTTTCTTGAGATTTTCAAAGTCAGAATCATTTCTATTTAATGCATATACTGTATAATGCTGAGAGAGCAGTAAACTGATGTATGTCGAGTTTCAGTCATGAGGGAAGGGGGGGTGTCAATTTTCGTCAACAATGTCGACAATCCTTTTGAACAGTGCTATCGCAGCAGGCTCCACTTTACATGCGCACTGAATGTATCCTACTTTATTTATTCATTCATTTCCAAGTGGCCAAGTGCTGTCACTTTGATGAATGGGAGCTGGAAGTAGCCAATTGTTTCACTTGACAGGACAAGTCTCACATGCTCTGAACTCAAATGTTTTCCTTGCCAGAGGAGCTCTGTCATTGTGGGTTTTTAGACACTCGTGTCACGATGCCACTGTGTTCGCACTCACACACTCTCCTGTCACAACCCCGATACCCCCACGGGGGAATTGCATTTGCAATTAGAATCTACCAGTAGAATTGGGCGTGTTCATTTCAATTTGATGTCCATTTCTCTGAATGCTCCGTGCCAGGCGATAATTATGGAGTTGGCTCCAGCGTTTCAGGAGAGTGGTGAGGACCTAAGAAGCTGTTGTGACTGGATCTGTTTTTGAGACATGGCTCAAAGCGTCCAATGGTGATGTATGAAACCAAATTAGTAAATAGCCCCAGTGATTGTTGTTTTTTTCCAATCAGCTTATAATGTATATTAATATTGTGAATATTTATAATATCAGTGATTTTCCTAGTTTTTAGCCATACGGATTTTGATTTTTGAGATCTGCAAAGTGAAAATCCTCCAAATTACATGAAGGTCGATTTTTTTTGCCAATTCAGCTTTGGCAAAAGAACAAACCAATGTTCCTTCTAAGCTATGCACATGAGGAATCGCACACCGCTCGCAACCCCACAGCCCGCGGCAAATGTATACAGAACTTCAATAAAAAATTCAAACTTGAGCTGTATTGGCATTTTGTATTTTCATATTTGCCTCATACAAAGAAACTGAACAGCTCATTTGGCACAAGTGGTTGACAGAGTGCAAAATAAAAATGAGTTAAAAAGAACGCGTGGGAGCATTTCAGACTGAAATGTGAACCGGTGTCGTGGAATCATTGTCACACAGACCCTGCTGGACCTTGCGTGCGGCCGTCACGCGCTAAAATGGAATCATTGACAGTGGGATGACTGCTGTCAATCATGATGGCCAGGGAGGCACAGATTTTTGAGCAACGCTGTGGGTCTCCATGGTCTATTAAAAATTCAGTCGAACAAACAAACATTCACACGTATGCAGACATTTGGTGATTAGAGACTTCCATTCTCTGAAAAGAAATTAAAAAAAATCAATAGCCTTACGAAAAACTTAATGTAATTAGCTTTAAAATGGCACAACTTTTATCTTACTACCATTCATAGCTAAAGAGATACAGTATGGGGACTTCAAATGTGCCCAAGTAGTGCCCTGTATTTTCTGTTACCTATTTGGTTACATTTAAATGATGCCCACATAGTCAAAAAATTATATTATGGTTATCATGTGTGACAAAATAATCACTTTCACACGCACACACACACACACACACACACACACACACACACACACACACACACACACACACGCCCACGCACGCACGCACGCACGCATGCACACAATAACCAGTTTCTCAAGCATATTCTATAAATTTTCATTCAACTGAATAATAAATAAGCGTTCTCTTCACACTGCCTCTGAAATGGGGCTTATCTGTATGCATGAATTTCGTAAAGGCCATTGAGAATGAAAAGCCTTCTTACCTATCTGATGTGATAGAATAAAAGGAAAGAACTCATTCTCCGTTTTTTTTTCCCTGTATTTTTTTTCCCTTTTGTTGCCAGTTCCTTGGTTACCATGGAGAGCCCCTCGGAGTTAAGGAAACTCTGCACACACTGTCAGTCAGGAGAAACAGCTGTAATCATCTTTTATTGTGAAGTCACAGAATGAATAAAGAGAACAGAGATCCTCAGCACCATACGAAATCTTTATGTTGAGCAGTGGTGCATCAAACCGGGACATTGGTTGTGTCAGTTGCTGCTGGTTCTGCCACATTTAATCAATTTCAACAAATGTCTTAGTTTGAGGACTGTAAATTCAAAAAGATATGCTTCTAAAGTTGAGAAAAATTCTGAGTTGGCACACCGGTATAAAATGAAGCACTGTGCTTTATATTCAGTTATCTGCACATAGAGAGACCTAAGTCTGTTTGCAATGGCACAGAAGAAGTGTGAAGAAGAAGAGGAATGGCAAAATGATCAAATCGATCTATAATCTATTTATTACATTATTCGAAATACTGCTAAACCTCTCAAACAAAAAAAATAAAGTACAGGTGAAATGAATCCTAAATCCATCATCCTGTTGCATTAACCGCTATTTCTGCTGTGCGGTTACATGACAGTTACCAAACTGTCACTGCTGAGAAAAGCTTTCGAATGTGATTTTTTTTTTTCAAGTGAAAAGTGTCACGTGAAGCTTGACAGGCAAGCCATCTGATTTTTTTTTTAAAATCTAGTCACTTTAGAGTGAATGTTTAGGCATAGAACAAGGTGTTGTAGGAATCTGGATCCCCAGCTGCACTTTGCAGATACACAAGCCAGCACATTGCTGCCCAGACCCATCAACATGTTGAGGCTTGTCCACGATCTCCCGGGGCACGCCACAGTGCCATGTGAGGGATTAAGGCGTTTTATGAAGGATTTTGAGGACCAGAGGTGTGAGCATTCGCACATAAACTATTGTGCCATTTTCTTCAGCAAGTCTGGACTTTCAGTTGCTCACTACTAGAAGCTCAGTCTGTGCAAGATTAACTTTCTCTGGTTTGATTGGGCTGGACAGGAGCCATTGTGATCTCTTACTTTACAGAAGTGTCATGTCAAAAATAATCATTTGAATCTACCTTCATTTAGCAGTCTATCATTCAATTTCTTTTCTTCTCAGCAGCCTACTTCTATTTTCCTAACGAAAATCCTGAATGAAAGAGCCATCTGGATACAGGCTGTTACAATATTTCCTCATTAAATGCACAATCTGGGACAATTAACAATCACTTTGACACATACGAGATAAATTGCATTTGAGAGAAGCCTATTTGTTAGGGCCTTCTCTCTAAAACTGATCAAAAGACGGGATTATCCATTATCACGCCGCAATAGAAACGATGACCGTTTAAGATTTGTACAATAGTTTGCACCACTCATTTGAAAAGGAGAAGACAAAATGCTCTGGTGTGTGTCCAGTAATACACATTGAACTGTTACATCGGGGCACACCATTCTCCACCCTCAAATCTCAGTTATCTCTTGGCACTGTGCTTATTATCATACTGAATTACAATTCCATACAATATATTGTTTGTTTGTTTGTGATCTGATAAACAGTGCCTGTCCTGCTCGATATATCCATCATGTGTCATTTCAGTGCCGTATTTGAACGCTGTCCTCGGTGCTGGAACTTTAACCTCTGTGCAATTTCTGCCACCCAGTGGCGGCTTTTTGTTCCAATAAACGGAAGAAGAAGAGACAGCCCCGGAACCAACTGAAGTTCCTGTTTCTCTCGGTCTAACATGGGTGATGCACCGTAGGTACCTGCGTGTTTACATCATATAATCTTATTTGGTAAGATTGACAACTTTTTGGTTTTGCGTACAGCGTTGCATTAAAAAAAATGATTGGACCTGCTCTCGTGATGATGATGATGACAATGACACATTACTGAACACGCGCTGTTTGTTCGCCGCAGTTTCCTCTAAGATGCAAGGTTAAGATGTTGCCAGTGTTGAAGACGAATTTATAATAAATACCCAACCTTGCACCTTAAATCGCACGAAACTGGATGAATGTCAAACACCGCTTTAATGTGTAAATTTGAAGTTGACGTGTAGGCTTATTTGTTAATTGTGTTAATATGTATGTCCACGGTATTTAACGTCCAATTTTATTTTAAGAACATTTCACGACTAAATATTAAAGCGTGCATTTGTGGGATTCACCAAAGCTATGGGCCATAAATGCAATTCATAGTGCTAGCATGCATCACACGCCATCTGTGTTAAACTACAGTGCGGGTCATCAACATAGACTACACGAGTAACCAGCTGCCCTGTTATTAAAAAAAAAAAAAAAGCTCATTGATAGGATATTGTGATTTCCTAGGAATGTTGTGCAAGGGATTATTTCAAAATGTCAACACTTGCTGGGATTTATAGAAATTTAGTGTTGCATATTGACATTTATCGTTTTCCTATCTTGTTAAATCCTTGGTAAATTTAACTATCTTGTTAAATATTAAAAGAAATAGCAAGAAATCATCACGATGATCAATGTATTCACATGGGTGAATATTATTTACATTTTAACATACCACATTTAATTCAAGATACACTGATCAAATATATCAGACTGGTATCCCTATGCCTCAATCAGAACCCAAAATGTTGTTCTCATTTGAAAATGTTGGTGACCCCTCTACTATGGTGTTTTCCAAATTTGTCTTTGTAGTTGTACTTCTCTCTACTTCATTAAGTGAATGGACTGATATCAGCCAGCCAAGATGTTAAAAGATCTTCCTCGAGAAGCTCTGCTCCGTCCGTTGACCAGGACTGAGGTGGTGAGCATGCTGTTGAGGCTGACGATCTTTGGAGCAGCCACCTACTACAGCATCAAATGGATTGTGGAAGCAATGGACCCCACTGCTAAACAGAAAAGCCAAGCCAAAAAAAGGGTATCTGTCTTGTTTTCATTGTTAAAATTAAAAGCAAATGTGCTACTTTAAGAGCATCTGGACCAATGTGCTCCCAGGCAGAACAGCTTATGAAGAGGATTGGTGTTGAGGGCGTCAAACTCACTGAGTATGAGATGAACATTGCATCACAACTAGTGGATCCACAAACAATGAAGGTAATGGTTATAATCTCCATAAGTCACGAATGAAGACTCTTAAGGCCTCAATTAAATAACAACATTTGTTGCACACTGTAAGAAATGTATTAATTGAACATTGTATCTATCCATGTGGTGTTGGTTTGCGGTGTTTTCGAACTCCGAAGTGCATTATATTGTTTGGCGTTAGTTATATTCTGCTCCAGTTTTGAGTAGGACTGAACAATAAATCAAAACTAAATTGCAAAGTAGCATAATGCAATTTTCAAATAGCAAAGGCTGCAATTTGGGGGTTGACAAGAGACGGGAGAAAAAAAAACGGGCTGACATTACCGTCAAATCAAGCAACAAATGTTACTACCTCCCCTCAAGCATCTCACTCACTCACTCACTCACTCATCCACCCACAGCAGCACTTCACCATAGTGTCAGAATAAAGTGTTTTAATGGCATGGCCACTGGTCAGATATGACGTATACGTACTAGATTAGCAACAAAATTTATGGGCATGCATGCGCATGAAAAGGTATGCGTGCACACATGCATATGTTGAGATTACCACGATTTATACTCACTGAACATGACTAATAAGTGTTTAACATATCATCCACAATCATGGTTTCAAAAAAAAAATGCAAATACATTTCTGAGTCGCTTGCTATCAGCCAATCGGAGTGATCAAATGTCACAAACTTCTCGCCGATTGATGGATCATTCATTAATTCTAAAAAGCATGTTCTTCACATGCACAAAGACTGAACTGATAAACTTCAATATAATAGCAATTCCTAAATAATTTGTGAACAGAAATGAACAAATACAATGCTATACATACATATAATTTTGGAAATACAAATAGTTTTTATTCCAGATAATCACAAATTGACTTGCAAAGTAAATACTACTTTGTAATAATTTTCACTTTATTGCTGATAAATGGGCGAAAGAGTGCAGCAGAACATTTTCCGCAATAAAAAAAATATATATTCAAGTATTAAAATCTGCAGATTTATTGGCCACACTTGCACAAGTCAATGAAAAATGTAGTTGCACTGTCTCAAGTTTTCGGGACAAAATACAGCCATTCAGCATCAGTCTGGATCCCTGCATTAGAAGAACACCCTGAAAAAAAAATGGCCACAGTGGCAGTATACTAAACTCTACTATTATACCGAAAAACTCTTCCAGCATAAAAAGCATACAGATCTTCCATTCTGCATTATTCAGCAGCCGAACACGACCCATAAAAAATATACATATTAAACCGCAGTCACAATCTTGAGGAAAACAATTGAAATAAGATTCATTCAGCCCTCGTTCTGAGCAAAATAAATTCAATGGCTCTTACAGGGACAAATTCTCCGCTTTTAACAATACTTTGTCTCGCTTCAGGTGTCCTGGAGAGATATTGCAGGTCTTGATGAGATAATCAATGAGCTACAAGACACAGTCATTTTGCCCTTTCAGAAAAGACACCTTTTGGCTGGATCCAAACTCTTTCAGCCACCAAAAGGTAACTCATTTATGTTGTAAACAGAACAACAATGGACAACCATTGGAAAATCTCATTGCTCTCTGGACAGAAGATTATACTTCGATGTGAAATAATTTCGACACCCATATACAGAAATAATGTGGTCACAGGCTATTTTACAGCATAAGCTTGAAGCAAATATAACAGAGCTAATATAACACAATATTTTCAGGGAGGCAACATCCCCTTGGCAAGTGCAGTTCTGTCAGGTTTGCCCCTGTCTTGTGCCAGCTTGATCGACTTTCCAGTTCTACCGCTTCAGATCTATTTACTGTTATTGTTGTTGCACTTTCCTTTACACCATTAAAAACAAAGCTGGGCAAAAAACATTTTGATGAATTATAAAATGAGGCTGGATTTATACCCATTGCAGGTCCAAGTGCCTCTTTCCGCTTTCATGCCTATATCCGAGTGTCTGTGTACATTTCCGGTGACACAGCCGATATGGCTGTGTTTGCACTGATAGAACACATGAAACAACCTGCAAACACAGATGTGGAAATGGCACCACAAACGTAAAAACAGAGCAGTGACAAAATGGAACAAATAAACAATACAAATATTAAACATTGCAAAATGTTCAGTTGGCTTGGGCTGACGCTTCCCCCATTAATTTAAATGATTTTAACCTCCATTGCCAACTCTGATGTAGTGTATTTAAATCATATTACTCGGCCATGCTTTTACTGTTGTGTAGATCGCTGTATTTTTTTCTTCAAACTGTCATTGTCAGTTTGCTATATCTGCTCAGTGCATTTACGCTGCACTCATATTGGCAGATACTGTATCCGGCACGTACTGTATCGTAAGCATGCAATTGGAAGATGGCTGTTTCCAATGAAAAGTTATTTCATTCCGAGGCATTTTTTTTTTCTATTTACACTTCCATGATAACATGAATTGTTCCACTTGCAATTAATCAGAATTTTGTCACTTGAAATATGCAATGTAAAGCCTAAATCCAGCCTGAGTACGAGAACAGCAGCTGCAAATATGAGATCGACTCGTTGTAATGACAGCCTTACAAGCAAGTGCCTCCAGTATCCCCTCCTCCTAGTTAAAGGAAGGCTTCATTCATTTTACTTGTATGGCTTGATTTGTAGTAATTGATTAGTATAGTCAAAATACACCTTTATATTAATATATTTCACTTTTATGGCAACATTTTCAATAACACGGGTACATCCATGTTGAGGCCAACAAGACACAATATGTGTGCAGATTTACCAGCCGGATTATAAATCAGACGTTCAACAATGAAGAGAACACAAAGAAAAACAACTTCACAATGCACTACAAAAACTTGCAAGGGTTTGACCAGAAACAACCCACAGGGAGGCACACTGGGATCTTAATTTAGAATTTCCACGAAAAGGTTATGCACATTTTGTCGAGCTCCTGGTGTGCACAAGGACACGCAAATTGTACATATGAGCAGTGAACATTTCAGGTTTGATGGACTATGAAAATATTTTACAGTTTGAGATGGGGCACACCATGCAGAAAACATTAAAAACCAACGCCATACCGAGAATTTTTAACGAGCCGGAGGTGAGAGCTGATCTGCCGAAGGGGTGATCTGTGGGCCTCCTCTCCTTCGCCGTCCCTGCCGTTGTTTGTGTGGCGTTACTTTCAAAATGTGAGCAGAGGCCACCAGCTAATACCAGCGAGACACCGGGCCGAAGCACTCTTTTGATCATACACGCACGGCAGCACAAATTAATTGGAGCAGGGATGGGCAATTGCGGCATATGGGCCGCTGAAGCACACTTTAAATGAATTGCTGTTGAATAATCCCCCACTCCCCTACCAAAGAAAAAAAAAGACAAGTGACATGTTTTGATGTCTGAGGGAGGCATCTGTGGTTTTTATTTTCAAGTCACACTTCGAAAAAAAATAATGGAGGAGAAGAAATTGGATTTAACGTTAAAAGGCATCATGCATAATATTTTGCCAGTAACTCGGCTCATTATGTCACTTATGTAGTGCACACATCCATGGCCTAAATCGAAAGATAAATTAATCAGGTGCCGCCAAGTTTGTATCTTTTGTACTTGAAAATTCCTCTCCGCTCTCGAATTAAACAGGACAAAGTATTGCAAAGTCATCACATTTGCTGCCCGTAATTCTAATCTTGGTTCTTGTAAGTCTAAAATGACCCAAACAGCAAGTTATTTGTTTCATTACTTATTTTTAAATTACCGGTAATTGGCCGATGACGCAGTTATCTCGGTTGTTTTATGCCGAATATCAGAATCAGCATTGATCTCCAAAAATCAGTATCAGCCAAGCCCAAGATTCAAACAGTCACTACTTTTTTTTTCTGTTTGCCTCCAAATTTTGTGTAGGCATTAGACAACCCCCAAAATTATTGCTCTGTGAGCCTTGTACCATTTTTAGTCTCCATGTTTTGTTTATCTACTCTGTGAAAAGCGTAAACTCATGGGACCCAAGCCAGTCAGAAAAAAAATGTTCTGTTCTGCAAAGTTATTGAAAATGGTGTTCTTTTCTTCCAAATCCTGGAAAGACGTGTGTTTATATCACTGCACTTGCAACAATACTGCTTGTTGCAGTTGAAGTAATACACATTTACATTTTGTCTTCAAGAACAGCAAAGAGCTCACCAGAATAATAATCCATATGTAAAATGAATAAGACCTGTGACTGTTTTGTCTTTGCAGGTGTTTTGTTGTTTGGTCCTCCAGGCTGTGGCAAAACCATGATTGCTAAGGCGACAGCCAAAGCTTCTGGCTGCAAGTTTATCAACCTGCAGGCATCGACGCTGACCGATATGTGGTATGGCGAATCGCAAAAGCTCACAGCTGCTGTCTTTTCATTGGCGGTCAAACTACAACCATGTATCATTTTTATTGATGAAATTGGTGAGTGGATCAAACAGGATGACTCTCAAGCACATATTTTAGAAAATGTTTACTTTTGTATGTGTACTGTACATATATTGAGCGATATTGTAACCACAGGAAGTCAAAGTAAAGATTGTTATGTACGAAGTCCAAATGCTTGATCAAATTACAATACAGTGGGTTCCAGATTAGCCATATTCTGATTTTCCTCAATAGTTAGTGATTTACAAGTGATACATTTCCCAATAAATTCTGTATTTGGGGTTTTATTGAACAAAGTCCCCACAATGAGTTGTTTTTCAAAATTACTAAAAAATACACAATTCCAAAATATTATGCACAACAGTTTTAAAATGCCAATTGACTGCAAAGAACTCAAAACTGCAAAGAAACAAACAAACAAACAAAAAAAACAACACTTTTTTCTTTCTACACCATGGCAGGAAATGGCCAGTTTGAATTTCCAAATATTTTTAAGAGGTCATTTTGACTCCTCAAGGCACCCTTATAGAATATACATATATATATATGATGACAGGAATTGACGTCCTTGTAACTTTGTATCACACCACGCAATGCCCTCTGAGAACCGAGTGGCTAGATCATAGAAAACGGCTCTGCAGTGTTGCCGCGTTTTGTTCATCTGTGTCACAAAAACAATTGAAAAAAAATGTGTATATGCTCTGTCTAAATAGCACCTATGTGAGGCTAAAGTTGTAGAGTTCAATCATTCATTCTGTACAATAAAAAATATATATTGTGGTTTAAAAAAAATAATAATAATCTTGGTTGACCGGTGACAATGCACATCCATGATTGCATTTTTTTTTTTCTTTACGGGAAATAGTGGCAAAAAAAAAAAAAAAAAAGACAGGCACACCATGTTCTGGATCTGGTGATGCCCTCAAAATAGAGTTGAGTTACTCTTACGGTGTACTTTTAACACATGGGAAAACGTACCAGGGTATTGCTCCATTGTCTTGTCTAGGGAAACCAAGACAAAGTATTTATAAAAAATGATGATATTTATTTAAGAAAGTAAAAGAAAAGAAAAACAGGGAGGGACACCGTTCACAGATCTGTCAAGGGGAGCCCTCTCCCCCTCCGCGTCTTGCGCTGTCATTTTATCTTGTTGGGAGGTGGTGAAGGCCAGCATAATCAGCATTTTGAGCAGCTACACAGAGTACAGACTAGTGCAACTTTGCTTATCCGCAAAATAACTCGTCAGCATTCAAAGGTACGGTCAGCATTCAATAGTACGAACAGTTACTTCCATTTAGCGCCGTTATATGTCAAATTCCCATTACACCATACTCCAGAATTCCAATCATGGTTCTGTCAAACGGTCGCAATTATTGTAATCCCACTTTGATCTTCAGGTGTATGAGTTTTTGATTTTTTTTTTTTTGTTTGTCAGAATCATTTCTCAGGAACCGCTCCAGCCTTGATCACGAAGCTACTGCCATGATGAAGGCCCAGTTCATGAGCTTGTGGGATGGCATGGAAACTTCCTCAGCCACCCAGGTAAATACAAGCACTTATTCACACTCTGTGACTAAAGCTGCTTGCGTCTGTTTGGAGTTGCACCCAGATCATTGTTGTTTTCTATCAGTGGCTCTTAGCGCTATCATTGCTGTATCATTGTATCTATTTTAGGTGATGGTCATGGGGGCAACAAACCGACCACAAGATGTAGATCCTGCTATCCTACGCAGAATGCCCACCACGTTTCACATTGGCCTTCCTGTAAGAACTTCCTTGCAAAAGCATGTTCAATCTGTGAAATATTGTATATTCAGAAGAATATTGAACAGTATCGTTACTGTAAAATACATAAATACACAAACACTTAACTCTTAATTTCCCATGACGTCTAAAAAAACCATTACGGCCACCTATCCATGATGTATTTTTACGTCTTTTGCGGTTTTTTGCGTCATCGTGATAGTGTGAGGAAGGGTCTAACTCGGGCTCCGACTCAGGATGAGGCTTGTCTGCTTTGTAAATGATTTAAGATCTGTCCAGCAGGTGGCAGCAAGTGTAAGCCCTCAGCCAGAATCATGCTGCAGAAAAAGTAGAGGGGAAGGGACGCAGGGGGTCGCTTGTAGCGTTAGGAGAAGAGTGCCTTCAAGACAGTAGTAGAAATCAAAACAGTTAACCCTTGATTATTTCTTTTGGGGAAGAAAATCTTCAACCAAGCATGACAAGGGAGATGAAAGCACGACACTTGGGACACTCTTCACTGAGTTAACACTGTCCTTTTTTGGGGAACAGTCATTATTTAATGATGAAACGATGACTACAGAATGAACAGATTTTAGTTCTTGCCATACCTGGTTAGAAATAATCACATAGTCATCCACAAACATCTTTAAGCAATAACTTTTTGGAATGGAAAACTGACAAGATTCGTCATGGCCAGTGTATTTATTTAATAAAATGTTCATTGGGATTTATGTGATACACTATAGGGCCGGACGATTCATCAAAATTCAAATCGTGATTTCAATTTTGGCTTCTATTGATGTTTTAAACATTTCACTTGAGGAAAAACGATGAATGAGCAGAACGTGTTGAATGGATGCATGGATGGATGGCTGGATCTCCTGTTGTCATTCAAGGTGTGTACTCCATCCATGCACGGCAGTACGCTGTCCCTAAGAGGCCAAAAGGCACAAGAACAGCCAGCATTTGTTCTTTCTAATTGCTATTAATGCAATATAGTCTTATTTACCTTCTTACGTGTGTTCTTGTTCTCCTTTCAAGTTATATTTAAGTTGAGTTTTCAAGGATTCACAGAATTTTCCTTTTCTCATAATTCAAGGATGCAAAGATCCACATTTTTTTACCAGAACACTTTCCACATGGCACGAAAATACAATCCCCGAAATCCCATGTTAGCCCAATAAATCCAAAGACTTGTGAAAATAAGAAGAATAAATGTGATACAGAGATGAGGGTCATGGTTATTCAAGGCTCCAATCCATGCATCGATGCAAGGCATAGATGTCGCTGCAAAATTAAAATGCAAAAGCCTTGAATTTCACATGACATTTACAAAGTCATTTTGTACTTGACAAAACAGATTATTAGAGTGGACAAGAATAAAATGTTCAACGTGCGGGGATGAACGGCCTGTGATGATAGTTTTGAGAAGAGTTTTAGTTGCGCCGTTTTGAAATCAACTCACCGTTTTAATAAGCATGATTTCAATCTCAGTCAAAATAGGATTGTTATATTTTCCGTAATCATCCAGCCCGAATATAACACCGCTACTAAAAATTGTCCTTTATTGTGCTTTTTGTGCAGGACTCAAAACAAAGACATGACATCCTGCGGCTGATATTAGCGGAAGAAAATGTAAGGTGATTTATAGGTGCCAAAAGTACAGTGGACTTAAAAGACTGCCTTACAATTATTCTGTCATGTTACCATCCTGCTTTCTGTTGGGCAGCTGAGCGCCACTATTAATCTGAAGGAGATAGCCGAGAAGACAGACGGATACTCGGGCAGCGACTTGCGGGAACTTTGCCGCGATGCCGCCATGTACAGAGTTCGAGACTACGTCCGCAAGGAACAGATGAGGCAGATCGCCCAGCAGTTAGGAGAGGTCCAGGAAGACGAAACGTATGAGCCACACTCACCGCAAATCAGCTCAACTTCTTATTTGCTTAACAGCAGCAGTCTCAAATCCATGCTTGACGCAAGATGAAATCATGAATTGCGAATTAACGCACAATAAGGTTTTTTATAGAGTTCCATGCTCACCTTTTGCTTGCACGTTACGGAATGCCCGCTCTGCTATATATAAATAAACGTCCATCACAGGCAAGTTTAACTTCCGCCATTACATTAAATCAGCTCCAATGTAAGGGGATATGGCTTTGAAAACATCACGATAAAGGTTGTGCGGTGTGAATGGAATGATTCAAACGGTGAGCACAGCAGACAGCAGTTGAAGTGGTGGATGTCATGGCTAGATGGGCAAAAATAACTCGATAATAAATTTGCAAAATCGCTCCGTTTTCCGTGCACTTCAATTCGGCAGTCATTAACTTTTGCTGTACGTCATGTTGCACTCAGGTGATCACGTGACGAAGCTGCATCGGGTCAATATGCTCTCAAGCAAGCAATTTGCAGATAGTCAACAATATATATACAGTATATATATATATATAAAAAAAAGGCCAGTCGTTTGCTTCAAGCTGCTTATAGCCACTCTCGCGTGAAGTTTACCGTCAAACTAAATATAAAGCACAGTGAATTACACATGTATTTAAACAAACCATATAAATTTACTTTAGGAACGGCTACTAGCTTAATGCGAACAGACAAAGGATAATGCCATATATGGGCTAACAAACAAAATCAAAATGGTGAAAGACAATATGAGGTAGGAGTCTTTTGAGTTTGACTTGACGAGTTTCACTTTTTGAGTTGCATTATCCGAATTAATGAACGAATGCATTCACAACATTTGTCCACACCACTGTAAACTACAGGCACAAATACAATAATAAATCGTTGAAGGTCGTTTCTGACAATGTCAATATCGAGCAAATGTTGTCATTGTAAAATCAAAATAATGCCTCTTGTTTGAAACAGTATTGGATTATCTGTGTTCTAATTGTAAAACTTTAAACCAAACTATTCATACCTCTGGCTGCGTGTTGTTGGTAATTTTTGATGTTGGGTTCTGCAGACCCGTGGATGAGGATAGATTGCGACCAATCACCCAGCTCGACCTCCTCTTTGGCCTGGACAAGATGAGGGAGTCCAAACGGGGCACGGCGACCATGTTACCGACTGTTCCCGAGGTTCCGCTGGACTGAATGTTTTTTAAGCTCCCCCACCCCCCCAATCTCAGTGATGCCCATCAGGTACACGCCTCTTTTTGTCTTGACCTGTTTCTTCTGCACAATGGACAGGAGGCCGCACTGAGTTTGGGACTCTTCTCTGTTGAGTTGTGCAAGAAAACTCCGCTATCCGAGCCATGTGCAAAACGACTATTTGTCATGAGAGCATGTTTTCTCAAACCCAAGACACATAAGCAGTAGATGAAATTATGTATTAGAATAGAAGCAAAACGGTACGGAAACGTGGAACTACCAATGTGGAGTAAAAATTGTTGCCAGGCAAACACATTCAAGTGCATTTGCAAATACATTCAGACATATTGACATTCAAATGCACACGTTTGAACATATTTCCAAGTGCATTTGAACATATTTACATAAGTTTGAACGTATACGGAAATGCGTTGAAGCAAACCTACAAATGTGTTTGAATGTACTGGTAGGCTAAATGCTATAAACTTTTGTTTTTCCCATAGTGCCACGGGTTACTGACTTGCGCAACTAAAACAAAACAAAAAAGAAACTATTTATACTAGTGCTGTCAAACGATTAAAATATTTAATCGTGATTAAAAACGCAACTGTCATAATTAACTCATAATTAATCGTGATTACTCACACATTTTTTTATCATTTCTAAATTTCCTTTTATATTTTTTGTCCTATTTTTTCCCGTTTTAATGCTCTCATCAACATGGAATCATGGATCAGTTTTCTACGTGCAAAATGCAAATATTTACTGAAACAACTACAGTATTTCAATTTTCAATTTTCCATGAACCTTTTTCACTTGGAGCAGTTATCACACATAATCTCTCACACAATATTACTGTCTCATCAACAACAGTGAAAAAAATATTTTGTCACACAACAGCTCCTTTAAAAGCTCTTTTTAGGGAATCAAAACAGAGCAATATAAAATTATAAAGTGCACATCTAAGGTAAACTAGTACTCAGCCTACAGTGGATTTAAGCCATGGTTGCATACTTCGTTTTTCTCAAGTTTGCTTTGAGCACAGCAGTCAGGCTATGTTGATTCTGTTGGCTCTCCTTGTGCGGAAGTCTCTCTATGGTTTTGTGTAGACATCATTTCGGATGACTACACTTGGTTCGAGGCACAAGACTGGAGACGTTTTCTTATTTTCAGTGTGGTCGCTGCCACTGCACCGCTGAACTCTCGACGTGCCTCAGCGCACCGTCACTGTCAGACTGACAGAGAAGCTCCACCCCCTTTATTTATACACGGTAACCTTCCACACAAAATAGTTTCAAACAAGTAACAATCGTGTCAGTGGCATACATCGTACAACTCAATGATTTCAGCTTGAGTCGAGCTGTGGACAATGTTGACAGGCTTGCATGCAGTAGCCATATATTTAGCTATGGCTTCAGCAAATTTGTTCTTCGTCGTGTTATCCATTTTCTTCGCTTTGAAATGATCCATAGCTGTCTGTCTTAGACGAGGGGGCGGAGTACTCACATCAGCTATGTGCTTGGCCATTAAGTGGTATTTCAGACTCGACGTGCTATGATGATAGCTCAGTTTACGACTGCAAAACATACAGGTAACTTTGGTCTTGTCAGTGGAACCATCTGGCAACTTTTTAAAAGTAAACTTTCCATTCATAAACTCTGTAATCATCTGTTTTCGGTGTCTCGCACTGCCGTGGCTGGCAAAACAGACATGGGCGTGGACCTGTGCAGCGCGCTTGTTGCTTTGTTTCCGGTTTATTTATAGAGCAACGTAACATCCGCTGTGACGTGTTGCCGCATTAATTTCGCGATAAAAAATGTAATCACGTTAAAATTGATTTAAATTAATGCTAATAATAACACGCTAAACTGACAGCACTTATTTATACACTTACAATCGGCACAAACATTCTTAAAACTCCTACATAGTGCCTATGAAACCTACATGCAAATTTTTCATATTGTCTTGACAGATAGACAGATAGATCGATAGATAGTGGATACTGTGATTAGATTGTTTAAGAAGAATGACCTCTATTTATGTTGTTCTTCTTGTTATTATTGACATTATTTTTATCCGTCCATCCATCCATTTTATGATCCGCTTATCCTCACAAGGGTCACGGGGCGTGCTGGAGCCTATCCCAGCTGTCTTCGGGCAGCAGGCGAAAGTCCTTCCAACTACGTTGGAATGTTTGGCCAATCCAAAATGTTTACTCCACGTTGGCAGTTCCACGCTTCCATAGAAAGGAAATAATGTGTTGGTAAAATGTACTTGCTCCATAATGCATGTTTTTCAGAATAGACCCTCCGTGTAGGCTGTTAGCACACAAAAAATAAAAATTTCACACCCACATTCAATCATAGAAGCTCAATGCAGAGAACTTGACGAACACTGCTGCATATGAATGAGCCTGCTGTTTTTAAATAGTGAGTCATGGCAACAACGAAAAGACACTATGCATTATTTCCAATCTACCAGTGCGGTGATTTTATGTAAATCAACCTGGGTGGACCACATTGGGAACAAGGATATCCTTGGTGATGTTGAAGAAGAAAATGCCTGCTGCTGTCTACCAGCAATACAAATACTGTTGGAAAAGTGGGATTGTGTTGTTCCAAAAAGGGCACCACTCAAGGACCTACGATAACAGGAATAGGGTGGCATCTCAAACAAAAATGTTTCAGTATGATTCATAAATCAAAAAGTATATAATGTGGTGTGTAGTGTTAAATGGTGCATTGAAATGTGTGTTCCCTACTGGTCAAAAGGTCACATTCAGACTTCTAACAAAGACATCAAATGTTGATTGTCTGCACTTTGTGTTTCCCTTACATTCCCATTTGTCTTTGTATTTTATCCATAGTTGTTTTATCAGTTCAGCATATACCGGTATGCAAGTGTCTTTGTGTGCACGTGTGTATAGATCTTGTCCCTGTCCTGTAAAAAACATGTACTGGTATGTCCTTTTTTTTTTGTCTTTTTAACATTTCTTTACGTTATTGAGATATCCTAAACGTGGCAGCCAATCATTTTGTAGTGGGGCGAATCCTGCCTCTGAAGCTGTCTAGCTGTGTGTTGTCAAGCCTCAGTATATGGTCTGATGGTGTCAGAGGTCGATTAAAAGAATATTGGGGAGCAAACATTAAGACCAAGGCAGGTTCCGGATAAAGTTGAGGAGCAGTTTATAGCAAGATTAGCATTTGAAAAGATTTCAAAAGCTTGACACATCTCGCTGGGCACTGTTCGATCCATCCATGAAATGGAGAGGCAGGTTCGGGATGAAGTTGAGGAGCAGTTTAAAGCAAGATTAGCATATGAAAAGATTTCAAAAGGTTTCCACACTCGCGGGGCACTGTTCGATCCATCGTCTTGAAATGGAGAGCGGATCAGACCACTGCAAACCTACCAAGACCCAGTCGTCCCTGCTTTTCTTCAGCAGGAACAGGGAAGACAGCTTGAGTTGAGGGGAAGATCGGTGGATGGAGCCGAATGCAAGGCTATTTGGGAAGAAAACCTGTTTAGGTCTACAAAGACCTCAGATTGGGATAGAGGTTTACCTTCAAACAAGACAATGATCCTTCACATAAAGCAAAAAAGTGGAATGGTTCAAAGTCCCACTTTTCAATTTTTTTTATTTAAAAGAAAAAAGTTTTCAAATATTATATGAATTTTGTTCCACCTCACGATTGTGTCCCACTTGGTGTTGACTCTTCACAAAAAAATAAATGAATCCAATTTTATATCTTTGTTTGAGAACGGAAATGTGGCAAAAGGTAAAAAAAATGTTCAAGGGATGGTTGAATACTTTTGCAAGCCAGCATATATCTTGTCTTTAATGTGCTACCGTGAGCAGTTGCTCTTACATCACTTTTACATCATCAATGCTTTTACACACTCGAGAACTTGCTGTCAGAGGTCTAAAATTAAACTGTTGAGTGGCAGCTCATCACTGTGCTTTATCTTCGAATTTGGATGGGAAATGCCTGGAATTGAAATGCAGGGCAAGTTCACTAATTCAAATATTCACTTTGATGTATGATCAGAATGTACTGTATCATTTCATGTTTGCACGTGTTTACAATCACGTTATTTGATCTGGAAAGCATTCATGAGCTCTATGACTGTGTTTGTGTGTCTGTCTGTCTGTCTGTCTGTCTGTCTGTCTGTCTGTGTCTGTCTGTCTGTCTGTCTGTCTCTAAGTAAACACGTGGGGGCGCTAGAGCTGCATTGCTTCTCACCAAGACACCTTGACATTTGAGCTGGGGTTTTTTTGTTTTGTGTGTGCGTCTTAAGAGGATTATGGTGACAATGAGCCCAGCATGTAGCACAGAGTTTTGTTTTGGGATTCATCTATTGAGAATTAGGTATTACTGTGGCTAGAAAATCATCAGATGACATGTTAAATGTCAAAATGTTACCACGCAAACCAGTAATCGTAATTACAGGAAACATTCTTCCTACTTTGGGTTCATGACAGAACGTAATCTGTGATCATCTTCTGAGATCATCTTGATCACGAGCTCCACTGTGTATTTAGTGATTGCGTTTTTCAAATATTTTTTTTTGTCCTCCCTGTTTCAACGTTATCTCAGTTATTGCTTTGTGAATATGTCAACACCACATTATACTTGAATAAACAAAGTGTAAAGAGAAACGGTCTCACTGTTCACACAATCACAATGTCAAGTCTTTAGACACGGTAAAAAAAAAAAACAAAACAACTGCTTCTTGAAACCAAACAATTGTATTGTTGATGGATATTATTTTCAACAGGATTTCCATCATTTTCATGGCATGATTTGATGCGCTTTGCATCAACTCGATGGAATAGGTCTGCAATGCAGTGGATTTCAGCACATTGACTGGTCATGCGTTCTCTCATGTGCTTGAAATCTGTAATCTTCATGGAGTTTTTTTTTTTTGGCATCCCCCAGAAAAAGCAGTCGAGGGAAGAACAAGGGGACCACTCCAATCTTCAATCTCGCCAGACTTTGTGGACACTCTGTATTGGAACATCATAAGCAGCAAGGATTGTGTGATTTTGTTTGCCCTGATGGGTTGTTGTATTTTTGGAGCTAAGAACAAGTTGTTGAAGTCTGAATCACTGCATTGTTCCATTGCTCGTCTCGTTCAACAAAAATCACACACTGTGCCTCTTATCAGACTTGCTGACAGACTAAATATCTCCAAATTACCGCCTGAGGCGCTAATAGCTGTCTGGCTAAATGGTCAGAGGTCGTGAATTACTAATTACCTGCGGATTAAAAAAATTACCTTCCAGGAAGCAAATGCTTTCCACATGACGGCAGCAGCAATGTGAGGGTGATAATGGCTCCTCATCTCTTCTCTCGATCTCTTGAGCATAAATTTGTCTCATCAAAATCAGTTTTGTCACGAACGGGAAATTGGGGTTGATTGCCTTTAAACCACTTGCGAATAATCACGTTCCTGTTTTAATGGATTTCACGCAAATGTGACTTTGTTTGTTGATTCAAATCAAATTTAAAATGTTTGGATTCACACCGTCCCCAGTGTGAGAATTACAGGCAGTTCCTGCTAGAGGGGATTTGCCATGTTACACAGGTGTCACTTTTGCTGCCCAGACCAATGTCCTCTTTGATTGACAGCTGGTTCCTAGTGTTCGACCATGCTAACTTAAGAGTGGCTTGGCTCTCACAAACACCTTGTGACCATGAACGACGTTGTACACGAGCGCAACCTGAAAGCTGTCTCACGAAGCGTCCCTTTACAAAGACAACAATGCTCCCGTCTTTATTGACACCCGTCATACAGCCATTCATTGAATTTGCCGGCATTTTCAAATGTAAGAAATGTTAGGCGTAATAAATACATAACCAGCAAGTGATTTGCATCATCAACCAGCTGTCTTCTCTCTCCCATATGCAAAGGAATGTCTCATCGGACACAAATTCATATGGTTGATTACCTCTCTAATGGAGCGCTCCAATTCCCATTGGTTATAGCGTATCACCATAATGATAATCACAAGTAACCAAGGATCTATTAAATCTTTCCGGGTGTGTTTCCACGATGAACATTTCAACTGTCTGTCTATTTGAGTACCTACAGCTAATTCGCGCTCCGTAAAGACATAATGTGGTGAATCATGTTGACGGGCCAAGTGCGTTCACATGTGTAATGTGTAAGCCTGTTGCATGGACAGATGGGAGCATGACATTTACACTTCTGCATTAAATGAGGCAAAGTGCAATGTTTTTTTTTTCTCCGCAGATGTTCTGAAACCTTGTGCTTCTGATCTTAAATGCTCAACCAGCGTGACTTTTTCATAAAGTGGCATGGAGCTATTTATATACAGGGGAGTGACAAATTTCCATTCCTCCACTCTTCTTTGAGAGGATCGCACCCAGTCGATGATGGAAGAATCTTTCCTCGATCACAGCTGGCTTGAGATGTCATGACTGCGCTGGAGTAAAAAGCTCAGATTCTGATGGAGCCACTTACTTCTGACCATAGCGTATCTGGACAGCAGCACTCAGCCCTTGTCGTACCGTCTCAACCTTTTCTTCCCCATCAGATATGAGGAAAAATAGAGCATATCATGCCTCCTTGTCTACTTGATGACTGACGATGCTCTCAAAGCTTTGGTGGTTTGATATGTTTTCGAGCAACCTTGGCGAAATCGGCAAGTGGCGAGTCTGGCTAATGGACTTTTTCTGGGTCCCTTGCAAAGTCAAATCAACTAATTACCGTCTATGAAGGGCTGGGAAGCTTCACACTGGCAAATAAGATTCAGTGAGAACAGTTGTAAGCTGTTGGGTAGGAGGACAGTGGATGATTTGTCCACTTTTGTTCAAATATTCTGCATTTTTCTGTGATTTAAAAAAAAAAAACTTGTGCAATCATGTATCTGGTTCTGTACAGCCACAGAAGCGCTTGGACGAAAAAATAGGACACTGAAAGCTGACATTAAAATAAAAAAGGCCTACTGTTTTGAGGGCGCAATCTGAATTAATGAGACATTTTAAGTCAATCGTTGTCAGGCTATGCTCAACGCACCCTCTGGACACTTCAATGTCAGAGCAAAAGTACATTATTGTACACAATCATTTGTCACTGGTGTAGTACCCTCCAAGGTTACGCTTTTGTACTCCGGACACTTAACTCACTCTATGTCAATTAAAAGCGACTTTTTGATAGAGCATTATTTAAAGAGGGACTTGTGTGTCATGGAATTCATTTTATGAACAAGAATACATCCTGGGTTTGTCTCGATAACTCATTGTGAGGGGTGCTGTGTGCCACCCTCATTTTGAAATCCAGCAGACTGTCCAGGTCCAGGAGATTTTTCAGCTGTAATGCCCCGTGTCCTTGCACGGCACTGAAGCTTTGCTCGACGTTAGCCCTCCTCAATAATCTCAGTGCAATCTTGAAGGTAGACTTTTGGCATGTTTGGCTTTGCTTGTTGACCTTCTTCTTAGAAGTGTAATTTCTGGGTTGAAAATGTCATGCGACCATCTTCATCCTGCAAACTTTAAGAAAAAAACGCCCCTTGAATTCATTGACAAAACATTTAGGCTACTGTATTCATGGAATAATTAAAATGTGTGATTGTTCTTTTTCTTTGGAATATAATGCAAATTAAAAATGCACAAATACTTGCTGTATAACTGTCCTCACACTCACTGTCAGTGAGGAACTGAGAGGTCCGTCGGTCCCTGACCCGCTTAGTCATACTTTGACGGATAAAAACCCAGTTCCGTCAGTGCTTTGTCATTTTTTTTAAAAAAAATTGTCGCCATTGATCAGAAAATCCGTGAACCTTCCGTCAGTACTGATGTAATGCCCATTTTTGCTATTTTGGGTGCAGTTTTGATTCGTTGTGCCAAGCTATCAAAAGTTGGACTGAAAGTTGGATACTTCATTCATCCAAGATGGCGGCATAGTTGGCAGCCGTCGGCAAGAGCTCTTCAAGAGCTTTTCTTTTTGTTGTTTTTGTCATATGGTGCTTGCTGTCCTTCATGTGGACCCAGTGTGGACTGTTTGCAGCGTTTTGGCCGCAATATTCGCAGAAGGAGAAGAATCTGTGTTCGGTGGGTGCGCCTTCTTGGCAGCACTCGTGTACCAGCACTGATTTTGACTGGGAGGAATGTCGCCGCTATTTGACGTCACTACTGGACAGCCCTGGGGTGCTTGTGTTTTTTGCGCCTGTAATGGGCAGCGTTTTTCACAAACCCGTTTTGCTGAGCGGAGATGTTGGCGCTGTTGGAACTGTCTGTGTTGGTGCCGGTGGATGAATGGCTGCTGGAGCTAAGGATGAGGAGAGAGGAACATCGGCATAGAGTGCGGATGTGTATTTGGAACTGAGAATCAGCCCTTGGAATTGAAGCGGATTTACATGGGAGAGGAGAAGTGAACCAATCTCTTTTCTCGTCAACAGACGCTACAGCTTCTTGTTTACGTTCAAACTTAGCCTGTAGCAGACATGTGGGACGTCATGCACGTTTTGAGCATGACGTCTCTGATTGACTGGTGAAAGGACACGTTGATTCTCTCCTCTTTCATCTAGAACTGCTTCAAACAACAAAGCGTATGCAGGGAAAGTGGTGAAGAGTGCATACTGTCCGTTTCTTATGTGTTGTGCTATATTATTTTGTCATTTTATGTTAACTGTTCCATAAAGAGCTTTGTTACAGGTGAAGCTGTTGTGAAAACGCGATATAAATAAAAATGTATTGTATTGTATACTATCGACAGTTAAAAAAAAAAATGAACAAAAAAAATCAAAGCGCATTTCAGAAGCTGCACTTTTTACTTAAGTACCTGTACTACTTAAGTAGAGAGTGAGTACTTTCGTCTGTGACATGCAAGAATCATATGGAAGGTAAAATTATGAACAACCAGCTGGCTGCTCCAACCTGCAAGGGTTCATAAAAAAGAAGGGAGAAGCCAAAGTTTGTGGAAAAAATGCTTATCGAAAACAACACCATTATTGGACTATGACTCAAAACACTTTCTTTCTCAATGACACAGGTGATAAATTAGCGGCCCAGAAAAACTTACCTCACCCACTTCCCCTGTGATATGTGTGTCCCCCTCAAGGCTCAGTTCTCTGCAGCAGTATGGAAGTTCACAACTACTAAAACACAGTTTGCAAAAATAAGATGTCAGTTCATTAAATTCTATCTTCTCTACATCTTCGCTTGTCCGTTTGTTGAAGATGAATAGTGGTCGAATGGTCAGTGAAACCCCAACAAACGTGTACCGCCCTTACGAAATGAAAATACATTGCAATCTACTAGACTTTATATGGCAATACATTAGAAAATACATCTCAATGAATGAGAAAGTTGGTCATACATGTGAAAATAGAGAGCAACAGGCGGATGGTAAGCCTATTGCTATATATTGATGCATATATTATAATGTATAAAATTGCTTTGCTGTTCAAACAAATATTGATACCATTATTGCATGCTGAAACCAATTAAATTTATGAATTAACCACCTTCATACATAGATGTGCAGAGCGCACATTTTGCATGACATTCATTATATTTATATATGTATTATATGATGTGAAGTTGACACAGAATATGACATCTTATCAGCAGCAGCAAAAATAAATAAATAAATAATGCTGCTGTGTTCTTCATGTGGTCAAATGCATTTGAGAAAATAGCAGCCAAATTACTGCAAACATTCGAAACAGGTGGTTGGTGAGGCAAAGTAAGCACGAGGGAGCCAAATCAAGTTGCTCTGGTATCAAATACTGCCCCAAATAGGACAGACCCTCAGCAAAACATGTACCTGTACATATATTCAAATGAAAAATAATCAATCACATCATCAGCAGCAGCTACCCAAAGGCAATGGGAGAGGGCCATTACCCCTGGCGGCATGACCAGGTGCTGAAGGCAGTAGCTCAAGCCATCTTCCAGGGAGTAGCCAATTACAACAATACTCAGAAACACCGTGACAAGATAAGCATCACCTTCACGAGGGTGGGAGAACAGCCACGACCACAGAGCAAAACAGCAGCCGAATGACTCATTGCAGCAACAAGAACAGACCTGGCATGCATCTCAAGACCCAAGAGCACATTTTATCCACATTATTGAGGCCAGACATTGTGCTTTTGCCCATCTCCTTAAGGCACGTAAGGCAAATTGGTCATTAGTGGGGTGGGACAAAAGAAAAATGTCTTTGAGGGGACTCCAGACTTATTTGGTATTTGTAAAGCATTCTTTTCTGTTTGTTTTTTTTCAGATTTGGCCAATGCATGTTTTAGTATTTATTATTTTATTTTTTTCTATATGGATGTTTTCCTAATTTGATTGGTGAGATGTAAAATGTCTTCCCAACTCTGGAATGACCCACTTTGTTTCATAATTACATCTTCTATTTCTTTCAAATCCAGGCCCACACTCAATTAAAGCAAGAATATATGCCAATGATGCAGTCCGCGGAAATGAAACCATCGATTTCAAAATCAAATAAAACAAAGCATCACATAAGCAGCCCCAAAGAAATAAAAGCATGCATAAAACAAAATAGGAACATAAAACGTTCCTAAAACTGCATGAACATATACGCACATACTGTACACCGACATTAAAATAAACCAATCAAAAGAGTATTATTTTGGAAAACCTTTTTGAATTGTAATATTTATGTCATGAATAGGACTTGTGCGCAATCCGCTACTTCGTGCAGTGCCGTTGTCCTCACATGGTACTAGCAGTGTGCAAGCCAACCACGTGATTACATCCATCCATTCATTTTCCGATCCGCTTATCCTCATGAAGGTCGTGGGGCATTCTGGAGCCTATCCCAGCTGTCTTCAGGCAGTAGGCGAGGTGCACCCTGAACCGTTTGCCAGCCAATCGCAGGGCACACAGAGACAAACAACCATCTGCTCTCACACTCAGACCTAGGGACTATTTAGATTGTTCCATTAACCTGTAATGCATGTTTTTGGATCGTGGGAGGAAACTGGAGTACCCAGAGAAAACCCACGCAGGCACGGGGCGACCATATCAACTCCACACAAGAAAGTCAGAGCCGGAATGGAACCTTGCATCCCTGCACTGTGAGGCAGACATGCTAAACAGTCGACTGCCGTGCCATGATTAAATCAACCGTTTTTCATTTGATTATTTTAGACTTATGTCTGAAAGTAATACAAATATTTACTGTAATTATGACTTTATGACCGTGTTAGCATAGTGATAGAGACTAACATACAAAATCGTGTTCTCACCTTTCGTGGGTACGGAGTTCAGCTCATATTATACAACCTTGCTCAATATTAATAGGTTAACAAGTCATATCTCAGTTGTACTTTCATATGCTAAGAGTAAAAGAATGGGGTGTGTTGGGGAGGAGGGTGGTCACAGGTGATCACTCACCCACACTTGAACACACACATACACAATTTTCAAATGCGGATTCCTTATTCTTTCATGCACCCATTGTCTGCACTGCTTATTCTCACTCGGCTCCTTTGTGTGCTGGAATACAAAATGTGATTTGTGCAGGCAAAAAAAACCCATTTTGAACTGTGAAGGAAAAAAAAACACTTGTGTGACGCTTACTTGAAATGAAATAGTCAATTTATATTTAAGTCGTCCTCCTTTTCATAAAATGAGAGCCACACTTAAATGATCCACCTGCAGCAAACCAGAAATGCCATCTGCTTTTGTGTTCCGTCCTCATTTTATCCAGGAGTGTGCAGTCAGCTGTCAGTTAGAACCAAAGAGGACTGGTTTCAATTCACAAAGGTAAAATACGTGCATGCAATGTTTCATTTTGACACACCATTGTTAGCTCTCACCTGTTGGACAATGTCAGCGATGGGGTGTTTTTAATATAGTTCGTGTGATACGTAGCATTAAACATTCTGTTTTCTTCATCACAATAAACATGACAAGGGGGAGAGTTTGCAACCACAAAGTAGTTACAAGGTGAGCGAACGGTTAACCTAGCACCTTCTATATCTTCTCGTACGAACGCTCCGATCAATTCTATGTGTGTAGCACACTTAAGATATATTGGTGAGACATGTTGTACAAGCGCTTCACAGAACCAGTTGCTTGGAATTCACTCAATACAAATCACAGCATAAGAATCACTCATGAGAAACTTTGGGGTGCTTCCGACAATCGGTTCTTTTCGAACTCTGATGTCAATAAAGGCAAAAGGCTCAAATTTGATTGTCAATAGGTATGCGCTGTGCATCAACAAAGACAACAACAGGGTTTGACGAAGCAAAATCTGAAGACCTTGTCATTGGTTAATTACCTCAGTGATGGATATGTTTCAGATAGGATCACATGATTTTTTTTTTAACCCTGTCGTTATGACTTCTGTCTCATTTCTTGAACAACCAGGCTTGCTTAATTGTTAGTAGGAGCATTTCCACAGCCAAATTCAGAGACAACGGCAGGTATGCATCCTTCATAAAACCACTTACCAGCGAGAGAGGTGGTTTACAAAAAAAAGGGGGCGGGGGGCTTCTGTTAACTGCACATTGAGAGTAAAATATTGGTCTCTGGGAAAAGGTCATGTAGTCTGGAGGGTAAAGATTGATGAGATTGTGATTGATATCATCAACGCAACTGTAAATGCGGTCGAACAAAAATGTGTGTATGGGATTTTTTTGCCACGCAGTGTCTGACTTCAGGACTAATACTTAACTACCACTCCCTTATACAGTTTCCCTTAATATAGTCAATCGGGAGAAACTCATTTTTGTTTTTGACCACGGTACTGTAGAAGATACCTCCACTTCCCAGATAGTGACACAAAATGAACACTTCAAAAAAGTCACCTCATCACGAGACGTTTGGAGCAATGTCAAGACATTTTGGCTCAAAACCAGCAGCTGCCTAATGTCATTGGGATTGATTCCGAAAGATCAGCTGGTGTCGACAGCAAATGTCATGCCGCTCTATCAAACAGTTTTCGAGACAGTCCAGACCGGAGGGACACCCGAGCAGTTGGCAATGTCATGTCAATCATTCATTGGCAGGGTAAAGGAGCATGGGGTGTCATGTGAACACTAGATAACAAAGAACTATGTGTGAGTGCAAGTCACTTGAAAGGAATTTGACTTTTATTGTGATAAGGTTCTTGATTTAGTTTGTTTCCTTTGTACAAGCTACTGGACACTGAACAGACAAAAATAGCCTTTCCTTTAAGTTCATTATTTTGGGTAGCTAACAATGCACACTTCTCATGAATTTGTAAAAAAAAAAAATAATAATAATACAAAAAAACCCCACTTTTTTATGTATTTTTGCTTTTGAAAGAGTCCTTATGAATTGGTGGAAACCTGTTACTTGAAGCAAATTAATGAAGATGCAGGAGGGAAAAAATTGTCCACACGTCACATTAGGATGAATCATAATGTTTGTTAAGGTGGCATTTTGTCAAGAGCTCCAACCCCTGCTATTGATGCAAATGAAAAGTGAAGCTTCCAGAGAGTTTGTTTGCGGCAGGTCAAGCACATCCATTTAAAATGTCCTGTCAATAGAACAAAAAAAGGACCTTCAACTTTTCCAATTAATTTCCTGCCAGTTAAATAATCTTCCTTTCAGCTCTCTCGCTGTGAATTGAAGCAGCTAATACTTTTTGAGTTTAAGTAAATGGATAGCTACGGTTCATCAGTCTCCAAAATGACAGCATGTCTCCCTCACATTTCATTTCCTGAGTCTTTGTTTCAGCAACTTGTTATTAATGTTCTCCCTTGCCCATTGTCCGCCTTTTGGATATGCCATCTCTTATTTTATTAGAACAAACTTCTATTCCATTTCAATCCGTGCTGCAAAATAAGCGTCATTGATGTTGGTTTTCTGGGACCCGTCTACCTCCCCGTGTGAGGGGACGATACTGATTGAGCGCGTCATTGATTTGACCCAGCGGTAGTGACATATTCAAACTCTCGCACCATGTCGCCCATCTCTCCATGCAGAGTTTTTGGCGGGCGACAGTACAAAAGTGGGATCAATGCAGGTCGCGGTTGATTGATGGGACACACGCAGCATCTGCTGCTGAGAGATGCAAAGAAGGCCACCGTAAAAATAAATAAGGAAATACAGCATCAAGTGCCTGGCTGAGGAGGAACAGCCTTCACATCGCCCGCAGCCACCTTCTACTTGTTGGATGGCTGATATGAGGACAGCTGCATTGCTATCAGCGCAGCCTGTTCATGTTCATGCTTTGACTTTTTTTTTCTCCCCAAGTTGTCAAGCAGTGGCAGTCCTAAATGGCGCCCTGTGAGAGGTCCCCCTTTGACACATTCCCTCCGGCCTGTAGCACACACACATATACACATGCGACTCACACACAAATGCATGTGTGTGTACATAAAGTGTGCACAATGAAGTGGAACTTGTATTTTCTTTGAATATATTGACTTGTACAAAAAAAAGGATTGAGCAACACCAATAATTAACCAAACAGAACATTAAAACACACACACACACACACACACACACACACACACACACACACTGTACAAGTGAAACAAAAGCCGAAGGGAGCCCTATTGCTAAGATTTTGAATTAGGCTCCTAGCATGTTTGTTTTTGCTCTTTTAAAAAAATAACTAAATACATATATCAGTGCTTCTCAATTATTTTCTGTTAGAGGCCCCCAGGAAGAACAAAACATTGCGTGCCCTGCAGCTCTCCATCGTGACTATAAACAGTATAATTTGTCGTGAAAATAAGTCCAGTTTAAAAAATAAAAGGCACACTGTCATCAAAGAAATGGGGTTTCCGATGTAAACGGGCTGACTTGTCGATTCGTCGACTTCAAGTCAAAGTCGACTGTCATCAATGCCAGGTTAAAGTCAAATAGGGTTTTTGCCATTCAAGTCAGTGACTTGAGTCACTACCTCTGATAAAAAACAAAGACAAGGAGTATGTCTCACAGATAAACCAGTCAGGTCAGTTATACAAGCCATTTAGCCACTAATGATGCATGCTATTCATGGTGGAGGTCATTCGATACACCTTTTGTACAGCAGCGTGGGTCGTATTCTGCATTGTCAGTCCTGTCTTTGTATTTCCGGTGACTATTGGTTCCAGAAAGTGTTGAGGCACCTCTTCTTCAACCCCCGATATTATTACATTCACCCCAGTGAGTCAGCGCAGGCTGCTGTTGACATTCAGTCACCAGCCCACTGGCTGTTTGTATTTATCCTCTTCTCTCTCTCCCTCTGGCATTTTTATTTTCCACCTTGTTATTGCTTCGATTGGTTTAGTCTTTTATTAACTTGCAGGAGGGAAAAAAAATAAATGAATGCTCGATCTTGTGTGGCTTGTACTGGACAGCACTGTGCAGGGAATTTCTAGGCTTTATCGCACTGCACTTCCTCCAACCAACCTTTTCATTCTGTATCTTTTGCTGCGGTGCAGTGACATCACGCCACGCTACACTGGCTGGAAACGCATGAGGTGGATGTTTGCTGCCGCAGCAGACGCGCCCAAGTTGGAATATATGAATTGGTACATAGCACCGCTGTGATGAGAGACTTTGCATCCACTCAGATGTTTTGCTGTAGTTGAGAAAGCTTGGGGATGGACAAAGATCTTCATTACTTCTCTAGGCTGATGAGAGGAGTAATAACGTGTGTTAAGGGTATATCTCAACAATGCAAACATTAGCTTCAGATCAAATGTAGCACAGCCAGGCATGCTTCACTTGTATCTTCTCCTTATGATAAGTACAACAAGGGCTTTTTGTGTGTGCGTGTGTGTGTGTGTGTGTGTGTGTGTTTTAACAGTGACAAATATATTACACAAGTGCATATTGATGAGCTGCGACCTGCTTTATGTCCAAAAGGCACAATAGACTTTAAGGATGTCCCCAATCTCATCACATGGTCGGCATTTTAATCTTGATTAAAGTTCATCAAATCATTGAACATTTTATTCATTTTATTATTATCTTGCACAGTTAGGCAACTTGTTACACCGTTGGCAGTTGTACGAACAGGCAGAAGTCGAATGTGTTATTTCCAAGAGCGATGTTTTGAAATGGCTGCCAGAAATTGTGAAATGGCAAATACGTTCAAACATACTCGCAAGTACGTTTGAATGTACTCGCAAGGAGGCTAAATCATATAAACGTAGCATTGTTTTTTCCCAGAATGCCACAGGGTATTGACATGCGCATGAACTTGTTAAAAAAAACAAAACTCATTTGTTTCAGCATTTGGCCTACTTGTGGATCCAGTTGTTGTGTCTTTTTGTTGTTGTTGTTGTTGTTTATTTTGGTTTTGTGATTCAGAATCTATGCCTTGGTTCAATTAAGTTTGGTAAATGCTCCTTTAGATTGTGCAGGTTTACCGAATGAAATGCAGGTGAACCGAATCTGAACATTTGAAGGTTTTCTCCTCATTTGTTGATTCTTGTGCAACACTGCCTTGGCACTAATAACAGCTCTGAGAGAGTGTGTACGCACTCATGCCTTTTGTATAATACAAGTGGAGAGTGAGTCTGGCAGTCCAGATAAAGCCTGAAGTGAGGCCCCTTGGAGAGAGATGTGTGGGTGGAGCGTTACACCACTGCAGAGACGACCTTTTCAGTAAAAGCCACTTCCCTGTGAGGAGTCCAGTTGAGCCCTTAGTTACAATTTCCTGCTAATTGAATTCGAAGGGCAGGCACTTTGTCTTTTCGGAAGAGAATGTGGCAGCTTCATTTGATGGCCGATTTCAATAAATGACTGATCGTATTCTCCTCATTGTCAATAATGTGTCATTGTAAATCATTTGGAACAGGACACTGAATTCAAGCACTTGTGTTCAATTGGCCGTTAACAATATACTGTAATTATTATTTCAGAGATATTTAGGCTCAAGTGAAGAGGTGCAGTGTTCAATTCCAGGATCCGGCCTTCTTGAGTGGAGTTTGTGTGTTCTCCTCATACCTGGGTACTCTGGTTTCCTCCCACATGCATGGCAGGTTAATTGGAATACTCTATAATCACAGGTGTCGAAATCCGGTCCTCGAGGGCCGGTGTCCTGTATGTTTTCCATCCCTCCATGCTGCAACACACCTGATTCAAATGATCAGGATCACTATCAGGCTCCAATAGAGCTGCTGATGAGCTGATCATTTGGATCAGGTGTGTTGCAGCAGGGAGGGATGGGAAACATACAGGACACCGGCCCTCAAGGACCGGACTTCGACACCTGTAGTCTATATTGTCCCTGGGTGTGAGTGTGAGCACGAATGGTTGTTCATCTAAGTGTGCCCTGCGATTGGCTGACAACCAGTTCAGGGTGTACCCCGCCTACTGATACCAAAGAGAGCTGGGATAGTCTCCAGCATACTTTCATGAGAAAATGGACAGACCGATAGACAGATCGATCGATCGATAGATAGGCCTATTTTATTGCACAAAAAATATCCCACTTCAAGGGCTTACCAAGTTTATTAGAGCACTTGTCACTACAAACAATATGAGCTCATACATGCACTTCCTGCATGTGAGTGCACAGTATTAAGCATCATGTCAACAAAATAAAATGCATTGTTAATTTAGGACAGCGATGGCAGAAACCGTAAATTGCTGGAGTGTATGATTAGATGATTATCCTGTAATATGCAACATCCTGTTTTGGATAATGGCAAAATATTGTTTTCATGACAGCAAGTCACGTATGCCAAGTGATTTGAGGCAGTTAGAGTGCTTAATATGTCCTACATTTTCTGCTCAATTGGTGTGATTTGACGTTGCACAATTAGACAGAGTCGTTCCACACGGAAAAGACAAACCAGGCATGAAGCCACGGTGGGAAATCCGAGTCCTCCTTTTCAGTGGTGGCACTTTTACTCATATCGACCACTCTCCTCTTTATCCTTGTTAATGCCTTTTGTTTTTTGCCATGTCTTCAGTTCAACAGCCTTCAATTATGGTGACAAGAATGTTACTGATGAACTTGAAATTTTCACCAGGGGTGTAGACGTGGAAATAAATCCTCTCTTGATGACTTACTGGCTTCCTGTCTTGCAACACGCCTCCACTGTGTCTTCCTTTCGCACAGCGAGACAGTTCGAGAGGATGCTGTTGTATTCAAATCCAAATCTATACCACCAAAATGCCTCTAAGGCATTCCTTCATTCGAGTCGCCAGGATTTACTTGTACTTGGCAAGGGATACGTTGAATCACTACACAGAGCATGTATGATGCTTTATTTTAAAAGTAATGTAGCCAGAGGACTCACCATAGCGTGTACTCACGCACATTAATGGGCAATGCGTTTTCAGCTACTTAGGGAGTGTGTTCAAGCTTCACCTTTGGGGGATATCCAGATGTTCATTTCAATCCCGTCTGCTTCAGTTGATCTGAGAGTGGAAAGCTACACTACAGTATGTACTGTGTGTTGGGATAAGTAAGAGACACTATTTCAACTTTAATAATTGACATATTTTACACACGAGATGATACTTCAGTTAAATGTGCGTTTTCAGCACTCAGTGAAGTTGAAGATGGATTGTATGTTGCTGACACACCAGTCTGACACAAATCAGTGGTATTGTGGCAACAAATGCAATTGTTGAGATCTGTTCCTTTTTTTTAATTTCAGGTCTTGCTTTAGTTTGTTCTTGTTTTTAAAATCCAAGTAACACAAAAAATATGTACATGTAAATCATAAACAACACGCATTATTCATCTTTTAAAACTGGCCCCTCTCCCATTTTCTAGTACAGTATATGTGATCAGACATTGGGCCTGATTGGCAAATACGTCAAAAAGGATTTTCTCATTGTTCCCCTTGGAAATGTTTTTCAGAGGGGGAGGAAAGAAAGGCTTTACCAAGAGTTCAAAAAATCCCAAGAAAGGCCAAGAACACATTGGACTGTGTAAAAGAGCTCTGATCTAAATGCAGTCGAGTATCTGTGTAAGAGATTGAAACACAGTTTGAACAAGCTTCCCTTCAAACTAGAGTTTGTTTACAAAAGAGTGGACGAACTCTGATCTACGGTAGTGTTATACTGTGTTCAAAACTACACGAAAACATGAACTGAGACAAATTCAAGATTTTAAGCAGTCAAGAAACAAATAAGGAAAATAGTTCACCGTTTCATCCGTTAGATTAAGATCTCACACCACTCCTGTGATGCTCTTTGACCTTGCTGCATGTCCACACAACCTCGTAATTGACTACACATATTACAATCCAACTTTTTTTTTTTATTATCAGCCATGTGTAGTTTGGGAGTAATGCAGGACTTCTGCCTCTGATTCTGACAATGGTCTTTTTGAAGTTTTGAGCCCGGGCACCATGGTTGCATTTTCATTTGATTTTCTTAACTCCGGAGCTTGGGTTATACACAGGATTTAGAGTGGGCTAACATCACGTTTGGAATGGTCAGCTTGAATGATTGAATGATTCATGCGTGCTTCTCTTGTAAAGCACGGGGCTGTAAGGGGATGGAGTCTTGGCAAGATTACTTTAGAATCGTGCACCACTTGGTGCTGTGATAAGCGACGGGGTGGAGGAGCTTTTGGAAGTGCATATAGATGTATGTATGTATGTATATATATATATATATATATATATATATATATATATATATATATATATATATATATATATATATATATATATATATATATATATATATATATATATATATATATATATATATATATATATATATATGTATTATGTATGTGTATGTATGTATATGTATGTGTGTGCACGTACACACATACACAACTTCCAATGGGCCACAACACCAAAGTGGCTGGGGCTGAGAAGGCCTGTCAAAGCTGCTCACAGCTCTGGTTATTCAATGTTTTTTGACCTACAAACACTGAAACCTCTCCTCCACCTGAAAATAAGACCCTCTTTTTACCCTGCAAAAGTATTTGTCTAAGCTCACCTTCTAATTACCTCGTTCAGACAGTGATTAATTGAACTGAAGTTACAATTTACAATCCATCTTAATTCTAAATACGAGAGACCATCTTACATTTACCTGAATACAAAACAACTGTCAAGAGAGAGCATCTATTCCTATTTGTATAGTATTAAATTTGAATCAAATTCATCAGTAGAGTGCATACACACACTTTGACATTTCATATCTGCAACGCATAATCCCTGCAACTTGAAATACAAAATCCGACATCGATTAGAGGCAGGGACTGACGGCAGAAAATCTATCTGGCGAAGCATCTGTCCCACCTGGTTTTGGCAGCTCAGTTATTTTTTCGTATAAGGCTTTCAAACTTCAAATATATTCATGGTTGAGCGGAATGAATATGGTAGGAAAATGAATAAGACTGTTGGGAGAACCTTTTGCATGTTAAACGCCGTATTTCAAGAGACACCGCTTTAGAAAGAAAAGTCACGGTGTTCAGATTTGACCCTTTATGCTTTGCCAGTTATGACTGCTTTTGTTTTGTTTTTTGCTTGGCCCCCTGATTCAATAAGGGCTTTGAGTGGTGTTTGTGATTACAGACGTTACCCATGTTGAGTTGCTGCTTTATGTAAGAGTCTCACCAATGTCTGAGATTTAAACGTACAAAGCACCTAGACAGAGCTGCTGTCTGGGCAATTCTAAAGCATTTTATTGCATACGCATTCTTTTCAGAGAAAAAAAGTGAATACAATTCTAAACGCCAGGTTGTACATTGCTCACATCTCAACTCAGGGACAGAGAGGATGAGTTAGAGGCATTGCTATCTAAGTTGTCAAGTGTAGTACCTAGTCACTAGGTAAACAAACAAATATTAATTTTGTTGCTCATTACTGTTATAAAACCAGGTAAAAATATAATCATAGTATCATGATAGTATAAATAATAAAATGCGTAAAATAAAACTAATAGTGTAGTGTAGTCATTATGTTTTCCTTTACAGTATCTCATTCTGCATGTGACCTCTATCGGACCAAATATCAACTGTGATGACATATAGTAGAACATCACTCCCTCTTGGCGTTGTTAAAACAATAAATAAGTCAGTTTTTGTTAAATTATTTAAATGATGTATCCAAGATAATTTCTTCTGTGCAAATGTTTCATATCCCTGAAAAGTAAAAGAAAATTGCAGTTAATTATTTCTGCTCCAACATCATCAGTACGTTAGTGACATTAAAAAATAAATAAATAGTGAGACTATCATTTATCGTGATAGTTTCTGGATAAATACATCATCCACAAAAATTTGTTATCGTGACAGTTCTGCCAATAAAGATATCAAACTATATCATACTCATATACGCTGTATCAATCTTTGGAGGTCATCCTCCAAAGCACCATGCATCAAATTAAAAAACGGTTTTAAGTACTTGTATGCCTCTTCTTGCATACACGGATATGAAGGTATAAGATAATACTGTATTCTTTGTTGTCATTATATTAGGTTATCAATATGCTCATAAACAATCCCAATTAGTAATAAAATATGCCAGTGGTTATTGCATTAGCGTTTGTTGGAATATTTCCATTTGTTTAGGCAGAAAATTGTGAACATTGAGTAAGTTCTATTTTATTAAATCGGCATTTTTTCAATATTAGTGTCCAATAAAGAGAGACAGATGGACAGACGGGCGAAGTAGATAAGATAAGGAAAAAGATGGGCTTTCTGCATCCGAACCATGAAAACCTTACACTTGCAACTTTAATTCCATGATCTCTCTCTTTTTTGTAGTGTACACTTTGAAAAGTGTATTTCTCATGTTGATCAACTCAGCTATTTTAGACTACAAATACCCGGCTGTCATATTGTTCAAAACCATAAAAGGATCTATTGCATTCCTTCACGTACACGTATGTGCCATCAATATGTCATTTTAGCACACGTGGAGTGTTGAGGTGACATCTCTGGGCTTCTTCCCTTTATCTTCATCTGACGACCATAAATTCTTTCAATCAAATTTTATTTCGGGGAATACGTTCATCTTTGTTACACTTTGACAACCTACCAAAATGTGAGATAACCATGAAACGAAATATTAAGAATATTTGTGACGCAGAGTGTTAATTCCATGCTGTTACCCTATACAGTAAATCATCACTCATAGTCCCTTGCCCAGTCACATTTCTTGGAGTAATTGTTGTATAGACAGAAACCATGTAGCGATCAAAATCAAAAACATCTATAGACGTCCCGGTACATGTGTCGGCCCCCTTCTCCTATACCGCCAAGCAGCAACCATATTGTAGCACTCATTACGGTCCAATCAAGCAGTACAAGTAATGTGTTTGCTGAAGAAATAGCACTAATGTTTGCATTTATGTGACTGTCAAGAATCATTGTATTCAGTGATTTATTGTTTGCGTGATTTAGCATCCTTGTAGTAGCAATCAGGGAGAGGAAATGGAAAAGTCAGTAAATTAAATGTTGACACTGCATCATACAGTCTCAATTTAGAGGATATTGCCGTCTACGACCAAAATTTATAAAACAGTTCATTTACATACAAAGTTAAATTGATGTACACTGATTTACAGTCGTGCAAAAGTTACAATGTTCTTTTTTAAAAAAATAGAGATACTGTATTTTTACATGTCTGCACATAATTACATACTTATAGAAGAATGACAGCTACCGCTCAAAATGATGTGGTAGTTATTGCTTTGTTTAACCAATTTAAAACTTGGGAAAAGTACTGTCTTACAGTGAATTGTCAATTTGGAGTTTTACTGTTCTCATTTAAGCCCAGTCTACTGAAAATTAAACTGTTACTGACATGAGCTCAAAATAGTGGCTGTCAATGTCAAAACAAAAAACATCTCCTACTTATGAAAGGTAATTAATTTCACACATTCTGTTCTCAATTGCTTGACAATTTGTGCAAGCAAAACCAAGTCAGTGATGCCTTGTTGCTGAAGTCTTGTCTAATGATGGCGGCCACCCTGAGCGAAGATTTAACAAATCCCAGGGTCTCTACATACAGTATGTCTATGATTGAACTAAAACTCAAATGAGAGCGCAGATGTATCCATCCACTTATTCAATGTACCATTTGTGCCTCAGTGATCGCAGAAGCCGTGTTCTGCTTGGCCAACCGGTACCCATTAGCTGCATCCGGAGTCCCACAGACTAAAAAAGGCCCGATAGGACAGACACCGACCTTACGGCCACGGCTCCTGTTGATCGCCTCGACAATGAAGTGAGCCCCACCTACTGGCTTCGTCATGGGGCCCCGGTGACCCACATCCAGGCAAGCGAAAACTGAGCCCAACGATGTAAGGGTCTGCGAGCCATGCTTTTCTGGTCCCCCACCTCGGACCTGTTTGTCATGGATGACCCAGCAGGGAACAAAAAGCCACAGACAGCATACATAAAGTGTATGTTGATACTCTGTAGCTCCTAGGACCATTGGGATACAAAAACGCCACCACTGAGGTAATGTGACGGATCACGTAGGGGAACAATAATACATTTGATAGTTACTGTATTTTCCGCACTATGAGGCGCTTCGGAGTATAAGGCATACCTTCAATGAATGGCCTATTTTTTAAATTATTTTCATACATAGGCTGCAACACATTATAAGGCGCTTAGAATAGAAGCTACAATAGTGACTGAGGTTACATTATGCATCCACTAGCTGGAGCTATGCTAAAGGGAATACAATACATTACGGCTTTATTTATAGAGTGCTTTCACAACCGCTGCAGCTGTAACCAAGCGCTTTACAAAACATTTCAAATACTACGTGAAATCAGAATATTGATCGATATATTTATATCCATATATTCATGGAATTTCTCCATTGCGAGACTAATAAAGGTTTTCTTTTCTTATCTTATATACGAGGCATCAGATTATAAGGAGGCTTTTGACAAATCGAATGCTTTTTGGTGCACCTTATAGTGTGGAAAATACGCTTATTACGATTAAACCCTTCTTTCCAATCATGGAAACCATTTTTGCCCAAAATTGTTGTGTTTTCCTGGTCTTACACCAAAACTTTCATTCAATGACACCAATTTGGACGTGTAATACTATCATGTTTGCCTATTTCCACCCTTTTTAACATATTAAGCATGCACAATATGTCAGGGGGGAGGGTCATCCATTTGTTACGTACGCACAATATGGCCAATTTTCAGACGCCGACCCCCTTATACCTATGCAAATGCACACCACCATTGGGACACCCCCGTGCATTCATCAGTCATATATGTTTCCAAACAACGGATATGTCTTCCTTGGGAAACAGACTCATTCTTAGGTATATCAAACTGTTGAATTTAATTAGAACTAGATGGTGGTTAATTAGAACTGAATGTTGTCAATGATGTACAAAATATATATGTGTGTGTGTGTGTGTGTGTGTGTGTGTGTGTGTGTGTGTGTGTGTGTGTGTGTGTGTGTATATATATGTGTATATATGTATATGTGTGTGTGTGTGTATATATATATATATATATATATATATATATATATATATATATCTATATATATATATATATATATACACACACACAAAATATATATGTGTGTGTGTGTGTGTGTGTGTGTGTGTGTGTGTGTGTGTGTGTGTGTGTGTGTGTGTATATATGCATTTGCACATTCTTGTGTGGAGCTACTGATTCTTTCTTTGTCCCCACATTCCTCAGTCACATAGAGTCTCAGATAAGGAAAAAAAAATCTCATGCCAGTGTAGACTAGTGTGAGTTTCTACAAAGTCTAAATGACAGATAGTAATGTCTACCTCATTGTGACCCGCTAATCCATCACAAGGAGGCAGACCACATAGAGTGGAATCTAATATTTCACTTGCCCAAAAACGTGCTTTCGGCTACGCTTTGAAGATGACCCTATCGAGTTGCCACGGTGACTACGCCCTTCTCCACTGCTTGGACTCCACATCAGCGCTTGCAGCTATATTTCAAAGTGTAGGCTGGATATAGGTCAAGGTTTGCAATGTCCTTGTTCCTCAATCCTCCCACCATGGAGTCTACAGAAGAGTTCATCGCATACTTCCACGTATTTATGTCTATCATGACAGAACAATTGTTTATTGTACTTTCTGTGATCCCACAGTTTTCCTAAAATATAATATCCTCGTAATTATATGACTTTTAATTTCAAGAAATTAACAGCATTCACACCTAAATTTCTTCTTAAGAACCTTTACCTTCCTGCCATTCTGTTTGGGGGTGGGGGGATTGTGAAATGTAACACATCAGAACAGATCACACGCACGCAGGCATACTAAGAGAGATTCATTGTAAAAAATACACACAAACAGTGCTGCACCTCTTGAGCTGGGGATTGGGGATGGAGCCTTGCTCAAAGACACCCTTACAGTCGCCAGCAAGCACAGCACCTTCAACAACGTCTTGCCATTTTTACATTTTTGCTTGTAATGGGTCTCAAACCGTGGCCATCCAAAGCCCAATACCCCGGAGAATGTTTCAGGAAGTTGTGTGTCCAATTCCCAATAGATCATCCGTAGGAAGGAGACGTAGGCACATTCCCTACTAATGACTGTGTCATTTGGCTGCATATGGTGTCAGTTGTTTAACATTTTCCAGCTCTTACCAGAGAACAAACTAGCGCGGTTTGTGATATTCTTTAATACTGCAACCGCAAGTGTGAAAACTGAGGGTGTCAAGCAGAGGTGTTATTTTTTCCTGTGACAGTGTGAGTCATTCTCTTTAGCATTTTAACACTATGCACCCTGTCTGTGGAAGCAGGATCAGTCAGCTCTTAGCAAGAGATCATCATTTGTAGCACCTGCATTTGTAGTAATGCACTAAATTTATTATAGTGTTTTTTTGTTTGTTTTTTTACTTAGAATGCCTGAGGAAACTAATAGATTGTACATCCAAAGATGACAGATCTGGCGTACCACTCAGTAGCAACTGGTGGTTGCCAGGGACGGTCCAGTCATCGACTTGACGTCACATCTTTCCTTACATGGTGCTGTTATAATTAACTAGGGGCCTGATTTTGGCAAGACTGGACACACACACAAAAAAAAAAGGGAACACCATTCATCCATCTTACTTTACAATATTGCTTCGTTTTCCCCTCGATACGTTGAATCAGCCCCCAGATGTACAGTTTAAGTCAAGTCGGCTATCTTAATAAGAGGAAGCGATATAGAAAATGGATGGATGGATGTGGCAAGTTGAGGCGGCCCGATCAGACTTTTCTCTTATATTTGCTGATTTGATTGACCCGTAATGGGTCAGACAATTAGGAGTCCACCAATCACATTTCAGGTTTGGCCTGCAAACAGCTCTTTCCTCATTTGGATTATAAACTGCACATATATAGTATATATAGCCAAATTATGGTCAGGCACTTGTATGGCAGACACACAAACATCAGTAAAGCTTTTTTGCTGTTATTCATTTATGAGTATATTGTAAAGTTGCAATCGATGTATAGTGTGCAGTTGTATCCCAATTCCAACAGATCTATAGGAGGGAGACTGTATGGACTGCACTCTCTGAAGCCAAATGAAAAGGTGGCAGTGCAGAAATAGACACACTTCACACTACTCTCTTTAAAAGATGGAAGGTGTCAAATATGGTATGCGTAATGTCAGCGCTGACAATGTGTTATATTTCTAGTGCCACTCCATAAAAGTAGCAATTTTGGCACAGCGGTTTACCTCACTTAAAATTCACCGGATGTGAATTTGCAACACGGGTGACTGAACACCAGATGTGAAGTCATTTTAGCTGTTTTGTTTTGTTTTTTTTTTTGGTTTTGCTTTTTTGACAGCGCAGCAGGGCCAAATATAAAAACCCCAAATGAAGTCCTCTATCAGCTCCGCTAAAGTGATCTCAATCCATTCTATCGTAATAGGCCCCAACAAATCCAAACGCTTGTGTTTATTGTGTCATGAGGGTCTCTTAGCTGATGTGTTCTCAGTGATTTTATTGTCACCCTCTAGTGTAAAGTCTCTGAGGAGAGAGGACATAAAAATAGTCGTTGAACCACATTTTGCTCGCCAAAAGAATAAAAGCTTCGTTTGCCGCTTGTAAAACAAAGGCAAAACCATGTCTGGATTGGAAATATTGATTGTATGGTCAATATCTTTCGGTCTTATCACCACAAAGTGAGTATGAGAGAATTTCTTTTGAGTTCTCTTTTGGTTTGAGACAACACGCTGAATTTTGATAACAGCAACATAAATCTCGATCAGACTCTCATTTTATCTGAATGTTTGTTGTTGTTTGTTTTTCTGGCCAGTGACCTTTGATTTACTGACATTTGTTCTAACAAAATAATGACGCAGTGGAAATGTTCTGATGTGGGTCTACATACTGAGTAGTGCTTTTTATACGAGTAAAAAAATCACAGTTGTATAAAGCATAGTAATTGAGATAGGATGGTTAATTTATTTCGTTTTGTTGCCGAAATCGACAAAAATGACTTTCAAACAATGCATTGGTTTGCATCGTGCCATGATGCATTTTTCATCCATACTTGTTCCAATACCAGGCCGCAGCCCTCAAGCATTGTTCTCTTGTCCTCTTACATTAGATTAGTAGTAAAAGGCTTTGTGTCAAACTCAGCCAAGGTCAGAAGAATAGGATATGTGACAATGCGTAATTATCACTCGCAAGAGCCGATTATAGCTTGGGCAGCTGATGTATTAAATCAGAAGGTGCCAAAGTAAAGTTATTGCTACTTGATATAGAATAATTGAATATTTCTCTCAGACTTTCTTAATCTAATAGCTACCAAGGCTGTACAGACACCTGGTGGAGTAGGATTATCATCACTGGTTCACTGCCAGCCTCATTATAGTGTAAGGTACCAGATTTTATTTGTGGTTTGAGACAGTGCACTGTTTTCGACAGGCTGGTCTCCATTGGAGCAATTTAGACAAGTGCTTGTATTATCTGTGACCAACTCTGCTGGATTCAGGAATAAACCAAGATAACTTGCCAAAGATAACTTGGCTCATGAGGGCCCAAAGCAGCATTACAATGGTGTTCAATCATTCATTAGAAAGTACTTGTCTTTAATGCACTTGCCTCCTCTCTTGCTGATTAAACGTACTTTTTTCATGCAAACAAATAAAACACCGTTTTCAAGTTTAAATTTAACCTTGGGGTGGGACTCGATTAAAAATACTAATCTATTTATTTACAGACTCTGTAATTGCTTAATCTTGATTAATTGCCCCTTTTATGAGCCATCACCCTACTTCCCATCGGCTCACCACGTGTGGGAGGGGCCACATTCACAGCAGCAGGTTAATTTAATGTGAAAATATACTAATTTCATTTTTTTTTTATGGTGAATGTTGAATATTTGTTCAGATGTATTAATTGATGGAAAGTGTTTGTTTTCATCCATTCATCCATTGTCTGAGCTGCTTCCTGGGGGTCACAGGCATGGAGGAGCATATCAGAGCCGCCTTCGGGCAGTAGTACACCCTGAACTGGTTGCCAGCCAATCGCAGGGCACACACAAACAGCCATTCACAATCACAATCACACTAAGGACAAGTGTTCCATTAACCTACCTGTGCATGCTTTTGGAATGTGGGAGGAAAGTGGAATACTCGGGGGGCACGGGGAGAACATGCAAACGCTCCACACTTGAGGGCAGGAGCACAGAATTGAACCCTGGACCTCTGCACTGTGAGGCGACGTGGTAACCGGTCGACGACCACCATTCCACCCGGATTGTTTGAATTGATGTTTTAATGCATAAAAAGAATCATCGTGATAATCAAAGTTAGTGTCTAAAAACAGAACTATCTTGTTCTCATATCAATGCTGTCTTCTTGTTTGGAATCACCAAAGCGGAGTTTGTTTTAACAATGAAATGGCATGCTATTGTTTAATTGGAATGACCTTTTATTACCATTTGTTTATTTATAGAAAAGCCATTGTTGCTATAACAAAATATACTGTATATTTTATCAAAGTATCATCTTTAACATATCAAATTGTATCATTCAAAAAAAGCGAGATATCACTTTGTGCCAACTTGCCTTATATCAATATGTATCTTATCGGTTAAAACACGTATTGCTGCACCATTAGTTCAATCTTAATTACACTTACAGCAATTACTGTGCTCCTGTTTTGTATTTTTGTTTTTTAGGTTTTTTTTTTTTTTGAAGGGAAGGAAACTATGAGTCAAATTTCCAGTTCCAATCCAACCTGTCATACTGCCTTGAAAATGTTAAGCATTGCACGATGCACAACATTATTCAGAGTTGGTTATACAGTAGGAGTAGACATTCATTTTGAATGTCATTTGTCAAAATAATGATCGAGTAACTTTTTTTTCCTCCGTGTTTTTGAATAGTTCTGTGTACAGATGAGCTAAATACATCATTTGCATGACATGCCTGTGGGAATGTTAACTGCCTGTCTTCCTGCTCTTGTCCAAAAGCATATTTTTAGTTGTGTACTCAGTATAGATTTAGGTTGAGAATTTGAGCTCTGTGACTAATGTGTCTCCATAAATGTATCCTCCGCTGGCAAAAACAAACACACGCAACTGCCCTGTGTTTAACTACTGTGACTTTTAATGAGGCTGGCTCAAAGCACGCTAATCAGGCTTGCATGTGTGCAATGGCCAAATCATCGCAACTCTTTGTGCTGGATTGTTGACCCATCTGGGTCCTCTCTTCTCAACCACTGCCAAAGCCTCAGCCAACAGAATTCAACGGCTTCCTTGAGGGATTAGACAATCTTCCCATTGAGCTTTCCTTTGACTCCTTTGATGCTTTTTGAGCATCTGTATCCTATGTCGATTGGATGCATCCCAACATTCCAACATCTGTTGGGTTGGGAAAATGCTGCTTCATCTGAATCCGTAGCATCCTTATGTGTTAAGTTTTTGTTTTGCCCTTTTTGTCTCCACCTGTTCTCGTCATCCATGTTCCTTATGTTTAACCAATCAGCTCCCTCAACCCTTTGTGTCCAGGTGTTTCACGTTGTCTCGTCACTTTGCTTGTATTTAGTTCCCTGCGTTGTGTCAGTCTTTGTTAGGTCACTGGGTGTGTCTGTGTGCTCCTGTCGTGTTTTGTTTTCTGGCATAGGTTTTTTTGTTACTTTGGTTCCTTGTGGTTTTCAGGACTTTGTTTGAGTACTTTAGTTGGCTTTCTCCAGTGTACCCTGCAAGTGTTTTTTGTTAATACATTTTGTTAAGTTCACCCTGCTCCTCCCTGCCTCCCTTCTTTTTGAGGGTCCTCCAATGACCATCACACAAAACCGTGACATTATGAAACGAAAACAACTAAAACAACTTAAAGGCATAAATTTGAAAGATTACCATTGTTAAATAAGAGTTGCATCGATTTTGTGAAAGTGAAGTATTGAGTTTGGAAAACTAGTGTCACCTCACAGGTTGTGTAATGCACTTAAATGAAGAGGTGGCTGGTTGGTGAAAGTTGGTCATAGATGCAATTTTTTTTTATCACTCCACGTAATTTTGCAAAAACACCTCAGGCAGTCACAATGTTTCAAGTGTACAGCAGTTTTATGAGTTGCACTCTAAAGCCAAGTGCTCAATCATATAATTGCCATGCTGCTTCAGTGCTTTTAATAATCAATTCAGATGAACCTGACTTGTGGAAAGAGACCAAATGAAGTTTAGCGAAGAAGAGCAGCATCATGCGTCAGCGAGCATTGAAATCTAAAGATGAGAACAGTGTCTGACTGTGTCCTCTCTTGAAGGTCATTTCGACTGCCTGAGTTGCATTGAGCCTCTGCAAAGCTCCACTACCCACACAAACGGTCAAAACTGCAATACAAATATCATAGAGTGAGAATGTGTCATCGTCAATGCCTAAGAAAGATGGTTTCAGGAAAATCAAAAGAGATGGGGAAAATAAATGTTTTCTTCTTGCTGGAAATATATATAAGAAATCAATCTTCTACTCAGATATTAATAAATTGTGACATGTTCCTCCTTAGCTGCCACTGGAAGATAAATATATAGATATATATACGCATATGTCTGTAGATATAGATTTTTTTTCATACATTTTCTGATCCGCTTATCCACACAAGGGTCATGTCCATGTTGGTGCATATCCCAGCTGTCTTCGGGCAGAAGACGAGGTACACCCTGAATTGGTTCCCAGTCAGGGCACACACAGACGAACAACCATCCACGCTCATACTCACACCTTGGGACAATTTAGAGTGTTCCATTAACCTGCCATGTACGTTTTTGTAATGTGGGAGGAAACCGGAGTACCCGGAGAAAACCCACGCAGGTACGGGAAGAACATGCAAACTCCACACAGGAAAGCCAGCTGTAATCGAACCCTCAACCTCTGCACTGTAAGGCCGACATGCTAACCAGTCGACCACCGGTCCTCTCTCTCTCTCTCTCTCTCTCTCTCTCTCTCTCTCTCTCTCTCTCTCTCTCTCTCTCTCTCTCTCTCTCTCTCTATATATATATATATATATATATATATATATATATAATATGTTTTTTTTAATTCACTGCAAGATGTATTACTGTAGACATCAGTCGAGTCTAATTTGTGAATTATATAATGATTGTTGATTTTTTTGTTTTGTTTTGTTTTGTTTTTGGTACCAATATTGCAGAGGCCGCTGTTATTACGGTCCTAAATGCAAATCCATCCTTTTCTGTGCCATTTGTCCTCATTAGGGTTGCTGGGAAGCTGGAGGCTAACCTACTGTAGGTGACTTTGGCCGGGAGGCAAGACACACACTAGTTTGGTTGGCAGCCAATTACAGGTCAATAAATGCAAATGTAATATCAACATAAATAGTAAGTAGTGCACAGTTCTACGGGTGCAATACAAACAGAGAAAAGTCAAATTAAAAATATACTAGTACCCTGGTAAGCTTTACTGACCCATGTGTCCCACAATGGTCAAAGCCAAATGATGTTGACTGCTTCTTAACACTTCATAACATCGTGCAGGAGATCAACCAAAGGGGGTTGTGTGGCGGGAATGACAGGAACAAATCGAGGTGAAATTCGTGAGCAGTCAGACAACATGCTGGGACAGGTAATATTTGGGCAAGCTCAGCACAAGAGATCAGGAATAATGTGCAATGACAAGAGGCAGGTGCAGACTGACTGCTGTTCTAACGGCTTTAGACAGCACAGGACACCTGAGTGTACTTCAGTTTACACTTACAGACTGGCTGCTGTCAGTCCTCGTAACACCGTACAGGCCTTCCTGTAGCATGTTAATGTGGGCAAGGTGAGCTCGCTCCTTCCCACCTCACGTGCCTGTCCAAAGGTGCCAAGCACACTTTCCGGCCCCTTGAAATTATATTACATTGGCCACATTACATCAGTCCACACCCACCTTGCAGAGAGTAAGTTCTGTATAGAATGCTGTTCGAGCATGTATTCGATATCCTTGATAGCCATCTTATGGTCCATGTCCAAATACGCTATTTGTCCACAGAGGTAAAAAGTAATGAGCCACATTTACTCTGTTTAAATGTATGCATAGCACACAAGATAAAGCTGTAAATTGGTAGAACTCCTGCTGATTTCTAGTCGTGGAGCATGCCAGCATTGCTAATTAATGGGAGAATCCACATGTTGTTTCACACGTTTAAACAAAGAAAGTTAATTTCGGATCCTTTCTTGTGGCTGAATTTACCTGAGTTGGTTGTTTTACATAGGTAGGTTGGTTGGAAGGCCGGTCAGTCGATCAATCGATCAATCAATATACATTATTCAGAATTATTTATTATTATAAGGATAAGTGAATAGTTTTCTTTTTTTTAATTTTACACAATGCTCTTACTCCGTCGAGACTTTCAAGTTCCTGGGAATCACAGTATCCCAGGACATGAAGTGGGAGGTCAACACCAACTCCATCGTCAAAAGGGCCCAGCAGAGGATGTACTTCCTGAGGCTTCTGAGGAAGCATGGCCTGCCACAGGAGGTGCTACGACAGTTCTACACGGCAGTCATCGAATCAATCCTGTGTTCTTCAATCACGGTTTGGTTTGGAGCCGCCACAAAA